>JAQIXA010003467.1:0-13996 GCA_034699045.1 Nanhermannia cf. coronata Gr-Ori-00579
TCAAATTCGGAATCTCCATCATCGATTACCCCTAAAGTCACTTAAACCTCATTTTTGATTTTTCCCATTTGATTAACTATGGGGAACCCTTAAAGGGTCCCCTGACCCCAAGGGGTGGGGTAATTTTTTTCAAAATGGCAAATCGAGACCCTATGGGGGGGTCCTTCATACCAAGTTTGGTTAAGATCGGTCCAGTAGTTCTCGAGTTATTCTCTGGACATACAGACAGACAGACGGACAAAGTGCAAGCAAAGTTGAATAGTAGGTGCTCGCTTCGCTCGCACAACTAATTGTTATTTTCTCTAATTTAAGTACGATATCTTTACTTGTCGAATGCCTATTTGAATATAAGCACATTTTCCAAAGAAGTTGTGGGTGCTAAATAATCTAAATTATATTTTAAAACTTAATAAATTACCTACTTTTAAACTCAAGTCTCAAGTCATACATAGGGAATAGGGTACTACTTTATAATAGGGTACAATTTGCAAATACAGTATTAAAGTCAAAGATTGAAATTTTGAGTGGAGGAGTTACATGGATTGTATTTATCCTTGTAAATTTTTCTTTATCACAATATTGTCACTGTAATAGTCATAAATTTCATTTCCTTTGTCTACTTAAACCATACACTTTTACACATAAAAGTATCTTACACAAAAATATAAAGAAGGAATAAGCCAAAGTTATGCTTTCAATTTTTCAAAACACAAATCACAAATTACAATAGAATAATTGAATAATCATACCTGGTACTTACAATAATCATTTTAAAGTACCTACCTAATTTAAATATCTGATTTATAAGTGTTTGTACTCGTATACCTAGATACTTTTCAAATGTGGTTTTTTTCGTAAAAAATGTCAAAGTTTCAAAATATTTGCTTTTGATTTTTAAACTTAATTAGTAAAAGGCCTTTTGGGAATGTTTTTATCAAAATTTTCATTTTTTATTTTAAAACAGATTTATATAATATGATTAATATTATTTCTAAAAATTTTGAATTTCTCTTTGTACTATACGAGTACAGTAGTACACCTTAAAGACATAGAGTTCTGAAATTTTTAGAAAAATTGATGCTTGAATGATGGTTGAAATTGTTCACAAATTATCGAGTTTTTATTAAAAAAATCATTTTTTGAACTTTAAATAGCTTAGGCTTGTGCTTAAAAAGTTGACCAAAGAGGTCTGAATTTTCATAAATGATTAACTTGAGATGATTTTTTGATGAATTCTTAGCTCAATTATTCGAGTTTTTTCGTAAAAAAGGAATTTTTGAGCTGTCAATTAGTTGGATCTAATTCTAAGCATGAATTTTTGGTAGTATTTTAAACAGTTTATATTGACCCTTAAGTTTCTTTTGACCTAGAGTTCTGAATTTATAAGGATGTATAAAGATTTTAAGTCTTTTACCAATGAAAAATCTGAGATTTTGATAGAAAAAGATCAATTTTTTGTACTTTTTCTGTATTTATGTTTCTAAATCTGAATACATAAGTAAGTAGGTATTTAAGTATCTGTATAGGTATAATATTTTACGAGATTTCAGAATAGAATAAACAGGTGCATGAGATCTATCTATAGGTACCTATCTACAGGTATGGGGGTTAATTATTTCCTATGTTAAATCCCATATAAAATTTTGCCCTGTGGTTTCCAATACAAACTACCTATACTACATATGAGTACTACTACTACAGTCTAAACCACTGGTACTTCATACCTCTAATCCCATTCACTCTCGCCTACTCGTCCAAGAAAGATCTGTGCAAAATTACACACAAAATTTACATTTTATCAAAAATTTCAAAAATTTCAAGTGACTTGACATCACAAAGTGACTTACTACCGGTGCAATGGACACCTTTAACACACAAAATGTGACCTGTTTTTGAAATATTTTGAAAAAGTTTAAAGTTTAAGAATTAACCGAAATAATTGAAGGATTTGAACTGGAATAATTAGGCTAATTACTAATTAAGGTACAGTTTCCTACTTTTTTAAACCTTTTTTTATTCTTTTAAAAGTAGATTTAAGTATTTTAAATGAGATATTAGCATTAAGATTTGAGTATATTGTTTAGTACTTACTTACATGAACTGATAAGGAACCTTAGGAGTATCAATTTTGAACTTTTGAAGCACGTTTTTCAAACACTTGCTTAAATAATGGGTAATTTGGACCTAATTTTTTCTCACAATCAGAGTCAGTACTTGATTTGGGTTGCAAATTTTGCTAAATTTTTCTTTACAATCACATTGTCGCAAAAGAAAACAGGTTTGAACTACCTATATTTCTAAAAATTTCGAAAATTTGGCAAAATTTAAGACAGTTTGGCATAAAATTTTGCTCAGAATTTACCGTAAAAACCTTAAAAATTTTCTAAAAATAATTTTAGAAGAATTTGTATCAACTCTTAAAGAATTCTTATCTCAATTTCATCCTAGTTTTCGTTCATTTGATTAGATTGTTTAATCAAATCCTAGATTTCATTTGAAATCTAGGATTTCAAAATTAAATTTCAGATAAGAATAGAACGATTAGACTTTTCGGAAAGTTTGTATACCCTACTAAAGTACCTACCTACTGAATTTTTGATCTAAATATTGAAATTTTAGCATTTAAAATCAAAATTTTGGAAAAATTTCTTTAATTCCATTTTGGTTTCTTTTACAACTAATTTTTCAATTTTCAAAATGCTAGATAAGCGACTTGTGGCATTCGGGTTAAGAAAACTAAATTAAACCACAATTACATATATTTGAATAGATCTATGATCTACCTATACGAGTAGATAGGTAATGTTTAATATTTGACAATTTTATCTTTTGAAAACTTTTCATATCTTATACTATTAGGTATTTATTAGTAAATTGATACTTTTCCTAACATCCTTATAAATAGCTGATCATTTTAGCAAATTTATTTTTGAAAGTTTTTTTGAATCAGACAGTTTCTCCTTTTATTACCTACCAGAGCTATTTATTACTTATTAAAGCATTAAAAATTACAGTAGTACTCCGTAGTAGTAAGTAGAATAGGATTAAAATTTCTCTCGTAAAGTAAAATGATAGGAACTATTCAACTTGGACAGGCTTAAACCTCATTTGACTATTTTTAAATGTGATTGTGACAAGTACAAGAAGAGGGGCTTAATAAGTATCTTAAAATATCTTAATATCATTAGGCCTAACATCTCATTAAATTTCATTTTACTAGGTTAGGTTTTAAAAGTATCAAAAAACAAAAAAGTTTTGAATATCTATATTTCGTGTTATTGGGTATCTCAGCCGTTTTAAGATGTAAGTAAATTTCTCAATGCTACTCTTATAACTCTTATAACTCTTATAACTCTTATAACAAATTTCATACCTCTAGGTTAACTGAAAGTATCAAAAAATATTCAATTTTTTGAAAAATTCAATTTAGGTACAAAAATTTCCTATTCCTACAAGCATATTAAGTCTATCAGTTTCAAATACTTTCAAATACTAGCATTTCAGGCCTCTAATTCTAAGTCAATTACTAAAGCACTCTAAAATGTTAATTTAGACCAAATCTATACATTTTTTAAAGAGTTTGTAGTAAAGTATCCTTCCAAATTACAAGCTTGAATATCTCAAAATCTAAGAATAGTCATAAGACATGTACTAGTAAGTCCCAAAAGAACTGTCAATTAATCATAAATTAATTGAAATTTCTCATAGATACTTTACCTACTTACCTAGTACTGAATTGTAGTACAATGCAATGCCAAATTAGAGAAATACTTCAAGTTGAAAGAAATCAAATAAAAATAAAAATATTTATTATTAGAGACTCAACCTGTCTCTTTTCCAATACATAAGTACCTATACCTAGTACCTAAGCCTAAGTATGTATAAGTAGGTAATGTAATAATAAAAAAAATTGAAATAATGAGAATGGGAAATGTGCCTTGACCATTTTACCAAGTTTTTAAAACCTTGTCTATTATCTCGATAATTCTTATATACTTATTATACCTGAGCTTAAATACGACTTGCCAAGTGTGTTATTATCCTATTGACTTTAATTTTTCTATCTTGATATTAAAATTACCATAACTAGTTGTACAAGGGGTCTTATGGCATCTCTTAAATTAAATTTGAATAATTTTAAGTTTGAAATATACCTAGAAGACTTTGCAAATAATTAAGCTTTCAAAAGCATAATTTGGATCATAATTCGAAAAAAGGGTTAAAAAAGCATAATTTTGAGGGATTAAAAGCAAAATTTCGAACAGAACTTGAAAAAAATAAGATAAAAAAGCATAATTTTGAGAAATAAAAAGCATAATTTGAAGCTCCTTGATATAAAGTAGAAAAAACGTGAAATTTCGGTCAAAATTTCGAGAATTTGTGACTTTTAGTGAAGTTAGAGGTCTGAAATTTTCAGAAAAATTAGACTTGATAAGACTTTTTTGATAGAATGATAATGAGACACCTTTTCTGATGTTGGGTCATAATTTATTTTTATGAAGGTATTATAGAGGATCTCTGTTCTGTCATTCAAACTCATTTAAAGTCCGATCATCATCATATCAAAGTCATATGTGAGAGTCGAGGGCGGGTGAGCATTTAAAAATTGCTAATTTGAATGACTAGTCAGGTGAAAAGTGACCAAATTTTCGGATTAGGTATATTTTGACTATTTTAATAATACCTTAAAATACTTTTATCCCCATGAGGCGATGGAAATCTATCTATAATTATAATATAATTTGTGCAAAAAATTGCCAACTTTTTTTCAAAATAATGTTTTAAAGATAAAATAATTCTATCTACATATTATATATAAGTAAATCAAAATTTAAATGTGATAGAGCAGGAGAAAAGTGAATCATCCATTTTAGTTTTACATTTTGGAATTTTAAAGCAATTTTAACATTTTATTTTGAAGATCCATGTAGATTTTTAGTACAATTTAGGTGATATTTCAATCCCTTAGATTTTCCGAAAATTATCCGAAAATTGTCCGAAAATGTGCAAAATTTCATTAAATTTTGTAGTGTTTCATATCTGTCTATCACACAAAATATCTAGATATTTTCTAGATATTTTTCTAGACATTTTACTTTGTAAAATGGACCATTTTCTCGTAAACAGTCACAAAATTACTTTATTTAAGAATGAAATTGAGTAATAGCAAAATTCAAATTCAGATGGAAGTTCTTGGCTTGAAAATATTGGCGATTGCCCTTACTAAATAGCTTTTATAATGTATAGTACTATGTGTAGTAGTCTAATATAATTTTAAATTACAATTTACATACATATGTAGTAAGTACCTAGTTATAAAGTACCTACCTACCTATAAGTATTACGTATTACAATTTATAAACTAGAAGCACTACTACTAGAAGCCCATAAGAAAAAGGCATTTGAAAATGCACAAGTAAAATGAAGAGATTTTGAGAGATTTCTAAACCTTCGCCGCTGCCCATTTACGGCACCCCGGCCTTGTCCTCAACATCTGCCCTTTCCAACCCATTTTTAACCCCCTTATAACAACATGGTCCCTTTATAAGGCCCTTATATACCCTTATAAAGGCTGAAATGAATCCAGGCGAATTTACTAGATGATTTTAACCCCATTTTTGCGAAATTTACACTTGTTTTAACGAGGTTAATATGCGAAATATCGGACATTTTTTGCTCAGGTAGTGTAGTAGGTTCAGCAAGTAGAGACAATAAACAGGTGGATTTATAGTTAGTATATTGAAGTATGAGCAGATTTATTTGTAGACTATTATATAAGACTATATTAGAATTTTGTTAAAGGATACCTGATCAAATTACAAAATGACAAAATTGAAAAAATATTTGCAAAAAAGTTCTGAAATCTGAAATTCTAAAAAAAATACAAAATCACCAGAATTTGCAATAGAAGATAGTCTTATAGAAGACTAAAACATTTGATTGAAGTTGATATGATTGCTAATTTTAAACCATTATACTCGTATAATATTATAATTAGGTCTTGATTTTTGAGTTAAATATTTTTTGTTTAATTGAAGTCCAAACTTGGGTATTTGGTTTTAAAAAACCCAAAATTTGAATACAGATATGCATTCCTTTCCTTCATACATATATTCCTTATATATATGGATATAAATAGGCCGCTATATCTCTATTTCAAACCTCTAGGTCAACCTAAATCCTTATAAAATTTTGACCAAAATCCATTATCTAAAACCTCCAATAATCTGTAGGCATTTCAAAATCGAATTTCTGAAGAATAAAGGTGTGCAGATTTGTACAAATATTTTAAAGAATTTTTGATATTTTTGATGAAATGTCAGCGATTTTGTACCAAATTTAAGCTAAGGTTGTACGAGTATAAACTGAGGAGAGTGAAAGGATAATATAAAAATAATGGAGACGATCCTTCGAGAATCAAGAATAGAAAAAACAGGATTAATAAAATTATTATCCTATCATAGTATAGCATTAACATACTACTACAGATACTATACTTATAGTACTAGTAAACAACAATGAAATTTCTAAATTCAAATTTAAAACAATAGACTAATGTGTTAATAAAACATTAAATAAAACACATAAAGAATAGAAAAAAAATTAATGATAATGAGCCTTAAGAAATCTATACTCGTAGTACTCTGTAATATGAGTATGTAGTACTTGACCGGATACAACAAAATATTTATAACCATGTAATACAGAATAGACAGTAGAAATTTTTTTATACAACTTTTCATAAACTTACCTTCCTTTTTTTATAAATCATTCATAGTACACAGTACACAGTAGTCAGTAGTCTAGTAGTAGTATAAAAGCTGTGATTATAAATAATATCAGAAATTGATAATAAAGGTGAATTTATTAACGCCCTACAAAATATATAACAATTGGAGTCAAATTGTCTCGACATTGCCTTTTACTAATAGGTAGGTAAGGTACTTATTTATGGGGTATCCAGTAGCAAGAAAGTGAAATTTTTTTGCATTCAATTCAAGTCAATTTTCAAGAATTTTTATGCTAATTTGCTCTGATTATGTTGAGACTATAAATTGACCAGTTTATGATCAATATTTTGAGCTATAGTGTGTCAATTATAAATGATTCAAAGATTTTTACGAAATTCGATTTATACTAATACAGATAGTAGGGGTCTTATAACTGCTGTTTTTTGAGTTTTTGAGAAATTTGAGTTTAAAAAATAGAAGCTTTGTAAGCCTAAAATGGATTTTTGTCGATTTTGAGTATTTTTGAATGCTTTTGAAGGACCTAGAGGCCTGAAATTAGGTTTGAAATTACTAGCTAAAGTACGATATGTCTTATATCTGTCTATATATATAGCTTTGGCTTTGGAGAACTTTGAAATATAGTGATTTAATACAATTATATAGGATAAAATTTTGACTTTTAAAGCAAAATTTTGAGAATTTATTGGTTACTTTTGGTTGATTTATACTCAAAATACCCAAAATTTTGAATATTTTTGAAATTTTTTTGATATACCTAGGACCTAGAGGTCTGAAATAAGCTATGAGGTTTGAGGATACTAAAATTAGAGCACAAAAAGTCCTATTACCTATTACCTATATTTCTTTGAGAACTTATCGAAATATCACGATTTTAATACATTTATTGCAAAATTTTACCAAATTTTGAGAATTTTTTGCGACTTTTCAGTTGATATAAGGCCTTTTTGGGAAATTTTCATGTAATACCAGTGTACATATATGTAAGATTAGATAATACAAAAGTACAATTCAAAATAATTGTAAGCCACTTTTTCTACCAGTCTATCACATACATTTATAAATACCGATAATTTACTTTAGAAAATATTTATTATAATAATAAAAGAGACATTTGGATGTAGACTGTATTTTATTTTAAATGCAGTGGCTACAACCAAATTCTCAAAAAAAATAATTTTACAATTTTGATCGAAATTTTTATAAATATGGAATATAGGTATAGTACCTTCTATTTATATTTTTGGATTCGATTTTGACTCAAAAATTGGCATTTTAGCTACTAATTTGGCATAATTATATATTTTGATTAGGTATTTTGTCAATATTACCGATAACTACATTACCGATATCTACATTCAATTGAAGTAGTTATCTCTAGTACTAGGTCTGATAAATCTCAAAATTTTGTAATTATTTTGTTATTTTTCGTTCACCAAATCTTTTTGTAGCTTCTCACTCTGATTAGATCATCTGGAGCATCATTAAATGTAAACAATTTTTATTTTTGAACAAAAATTGACCAATTTTTAGGTTTATGACTTGAAATTATTTGTAAATTATTGCACTTTAGTTAAACCAGATACTCTGACCCAAAAGTTAAAATTTTCCTAGATCAATTTTTTGTACAATTTTTCACGTTTTTTGCAAATTTAAATAGCCCATTAAAGCACATTTATCGAGTTATTTTTGGCAAATTTTTACCATATCCATCTAAAGAGCTTGAAAATTTTGCAAAATTTAGATTTATTGAGAAGTCTAGAATGCTTTTGAAGGATTTTTTTGCTTTTTTAAAAACCTAAATATGCATTAATTCAAAATTTCGTAAGAATTTCGAGCTTATATAGCTTTGAATTGGTCAATATCATTCGATTTAATTGTTAATTGACGATCCCTGTTCTCTGTCTATCAGTTAGTACTTAAATACTTTAAAATATTATTACCTTGATTGAGGATTATCCATCAATTTACTTAACTTTTAAAGGCTTAAGAAATTTCCCTAAATTGAAAAAAGTAGTCTTGTTTATAATACAGTAGGGTGGGGTTTAAAAGTACTTCAATCGAATAAAAATTATAAAAAAAATGATTTGAAAAATTTGTAATATTTACAAAATCTCTTTTAATGATTGTTAAATATGACTTAAATACTAAATTTCTAAGCTCTGCAAGACTTCTACTATCAAAATATGCTGTAATACAGATAGTAGTAATTGAGTACAGTAAATATGATAATGGATTTCGTGCTGATCACTTTCGATACTTTTTTTTTTGATAATTTGCTCCATTTGGTTTTGGGCTTTTCAATTTTTTTGACCCCCCTCCTGTCATATCACATTTTATGGTCTATGACTATGACTATGGTATACCTACTGTATTCTGTATGTAGTACAGTAGTACTGTATGTATTGAAAATAAAATTTAAGTAAGACTTTTTGTAAAATAACCAAAAGATTTGAATTTTAGGATACGTAATACAGAATACAAATCTAGAAAAGGTATATCAATACTTTTGTTCAAAATTTCCATTTACTCAAAGTATTTGCTTTAAAAATTGATATAGGTATGTACTTATGATATGATAGAGTAAATTTCAGATTTTTGACAAAAATCGACCTATAGATAGGGTAAATATTCTACCTTAGGATTAGTATAATATTTTGGGAAAAAATCAAATTTCAAAAAATTTTCATTTTTTGACTAATTTTTAAAATATCTCAAAATTCATCTAAAATTCTCAAAATTTGAACATAATCTAATTTGTTCATCCACATTCAGCTAGTATTTATAGATTCTCAATAAATATTGTACTTTTCGAGTTATTCTAATATAAACACCGGGTCTATCCACCTGAAACATGTATTTCTAAAAAAAAATTCAAAAAGTCGTAAAAAATTGCAAAAAAATTGCAAAAAATTGTAAAAATTTGGGAAAAATTGCAAAAAAAATGGCAAAAATACTGCCCTCTGACAGGCTCGAACTGTCGACCTTCAGATTATGAGACTGACGCTCTACCAACTGAGCCAAGAAGGCAGTGGATGGAAAGATACTTTTCGAAATCCAGTATTATAGAACCCCTATTCTTTCAATGCAGTCTAAAGTCTACTACCTAGGTATATAAAATATTTTCTAAACAAAACATAGCAGGTAATACCTAAGTGCTTATGCCTATACCTACATACTACATACAGTACCTAATAATGTTATGTAATATGCAAAAATACTATACTAATAAAAAATAGAAATTTTAATAAGTATACCATTGAGTAATTAAAAAAAATATTTTTTTATATAACCATAGCATAGTAGTAGGTATATAACAAATAAACGGTTGGATTTTACCAAATAGGACTATTTTGGGACTATTTTGGTCTAAGTTCCCAGGAGGTCAAATGTTGACCCGTGGCAGTCCACCTTTTCGCCTTAAACCTAACCTAACCTAACCTAGCCTAACCAAACCTGACCTAACCTAAAGCAAACATAACTCCATTAATGAGGTCCTAAAAACCTTGCAGGTCACTTTAGGGTGCCTATTTGCTGTTTGTGTACAATTTCTGACCCCTTAGAATACATTTCGATGAAAAAAAATTTCGATTTTTTTGAAAAGTTCAAAATAGTCCTATTTGGTAAAAGCTAACCCAAATAAACCATCGATTATAAAGTCTATAAGAGTTTTAAAATATGCAATTTTATAAATATAAATGCATAAATGCATTATGAAATTGAATATTATTTTGCAATATAAAGAGTTTCATTTATATAATTCTGAGAAACCAACCATTGGCCTTATTTTAATCGTAAAATTTGAGACCAAAGGTTGGTTTTTTGCTTGAACTATAATAATATCAGTATTCAGTATACTAATTTCTAGCTAAATACGATGTCTAATTTCTAAACTTATTACATACTTTATAGTAGGGTACTCTACTACATATGTTCTCTACATATCTATATACATGAGCAATACAATAGTCTCTCTTGTTTTTTTTAGATTTTTTAAATGCTAAATATAACGTGCTTGCAAAAAATTGAGATATTTAGACCTGATTTTTTTCTATTTTCAAACATATTTTTATACCAATTGTTCAAAATACCGAAACAGCTAGAATTCTGACAAGTGTTTCTATACACAAATATTAATACAAATTTTACAAAAACTCGAGTTAAGAATGGCCAAAACTTGCAGTTTTTTCTCAAAATTTTTAACTATACTGTATACCTAGAATAAGAATGAGATCAGAACACATTCTTATCTATTTTAGGAATGTAATGTACAAAAATTTCTCAAATAACCTGGCTAAAATGACCTAAAATTAGAGTTGATTATAATTTAAATCAGATTTTTAAGTTTTTAAAAAGTGTCTTTTGAGAAAAGTAAAAGTTTACTTGTAGGCTTTATATGATTTTTGCTTATAAAACCTGTCAATTAAGTTACACAAAAAGTCTCAATTTCAAATTTCTTGTCTCGTTTCGTTGGCCAAACAAAAAAGTCAATAAAAATGATTTTTTTTTGTACCCAATGCTTTTCATTTAAAATTCAAAATCGAGTCTTTTCAAGCTTGAAAAAAACATTTACTTGCCTATAATTTTTAAACATTTCTATTTATCCTTAGTCAAATCTCAAGATCAAAAGACTCAATTTTTTGTATACTTTTCTGATTTTGGGTATAAGGGACCTCATTAAATGGTTTACTAAACTAAACCCATTCACTAGTACCTACCTATATAAATAGATAGGTACTTGTTTCTTAATCAATAAAAAACTGTTAATAGAGATTATGAAAACAATAATATTGAGATCAAATCAAACTATCTAGGTATGTAATTTTAATTTTTAAATGTACAGTAGAATAGTCTTTACAATGGTGATCTTTAAGAAAATTTTGCTTATTTTACACCAAGTATTTTTCAAATTGGTATACGAGTAAAAATGGTAAAATTAATTTTTTAAGAATTTATGCAAAATACGAGTATGTACATATATCCTATGGCCAAAAGCTGACTTAAAGATCCAGTTAGACAGACAAAATCTGGCATTTTGCTAAAAAAAAAGTAGCAAAATTCTCTTATCAGAATTATGTATTATGATTATATTTAAATACAAAGATAGCGAACGCTGATGTTGACACTGATCTTTAAAGAAAATTTTGCTTATTTTGCCACAAGTATTTTTCAAATTGGTTTAAAAAAGACAAAATTATTTTTTTTAGAATTTATGCAAAATACGAGTATCCTATGTATGGTCAAAATAGGACTTAAAGATCCAGTTAGATGGACAAAATCTGGTATTTTGAGCTAAAAAAAGTGGCAAAAATCGTTTATCAGGACAGAATTATGTATTATGATTATATCTGAATACAAAGTTTGGTTTAATTTAAATAAGGATATAATACGAGCTAATGATTAGAAAAAAATGGGCTTTTATTCTCATTCATTTCAGTCAGTTCTTATCTGAATTACTTAATTATGTTTGACTTTGACGGTTTAAAACAACACTTACTAAACTATATACCTAGTAGAAATACTCTCTATAAAGTCACTTTTATCTTATCTAATCCTAAGCCAAGCAGTAGATACCCAAGTTAGACTTGCTTAAAAATTAGAGATATTTTTAGAGATAGGCAATCTTCGTACAAATATTTTCAGAAAATTTGAAATCTGATTTTTGATAATTAGCCTATTTTGACTAATTTTATCCAGATACTTTATAGAGATATTTCAGTCTGTAAGTGTTTGTTTAAGTAGATACAATCGAGGACATTTGTATGAAAAGGTATAGAGTATTTTGTAGATTTGAAATTGAGATAAAACTCGGACTTGATTCACTATAAATCTAATTTTTATACTCGTAAATTGCATATAATGACTTTTATTGATATTTCTTTTAACTTCTGTATGACTACAGTAGTAATACTAGTAGGGTACTTATAATAATGTAATACAAATATACATAAAGATATGACCAAGGTCTTTACCTGTTCAAATTCAAAGTCTCTCAGGGTATTAATTAAGTTGATCCAGTTCTCTAGAGAACCTGCAAAAAAAAAGTTGTTAAAAATTCACTTTCATTCTTTTATCAATAAAAACTACCTCAAAATTCAGTTGATAATTGTAATTATTTTTGCCAATTTATTTACCATCTAAAGTACCACAATATGAGCTCGCATTTTAATAAAATATGCAAAAAGACAAGAATTGTTCTAAACCATGGCTGGTTAAACCTTAATTAGGATTAGAACAAGATACTATTTGATCATTTTCTGACCTAAATGTCTGAAATTTCAAGAGATTTGAACTTTTTTCAGCTATAAAAGCCTACTAGAATACATAGATCATCGATAATTCAACTAAAAATATCAAAAATTTGTAAATTTCTCCATAAAAAGCTGGCCTAATTTTATCGAAATTAACAAAATTTTGAGTTTTTAGGTCAAAATAGAGATCTGAAATTTCGTAAAATACTCAAAAGTTCTAATTTTTCCTATAGAAATGAAATGACCTTAGCTCAGATTTTTCAGAATTTTTTAGAAATCGTGGTTTTGTGATGATTATATGTGATTTTTGTAGGTTATATACTCGTAGTCAAAGGTTAATTGACAATAGAATTGACATTTAGAGGATGAACAATACATATGAGTTAAAGTATCTATCATCCTGTTTTTTGTCTCAAACAAAATGAAACTCGATTTTTCTATCTCCTTGTTCCGAGAACATTTCTTTTCCCCAAAGAATTCCTCATTATTTGCATAAAAAATTTATCAAATACAAAATACTACAGGTACCTACACCTACTTAAGTATATGTACTATTATGTAGCTACCTATAACTACATCGTAGTTAATACACCTTTCTCAAGGTTATTTACAAGACAAGTCAATAGGGGATTTTATACATATGTATTCATAAACATTCATGGAAATCCCAAGATCAACGCAAAATTAAGTAAATTAAATTATAAATACTAATACTAATACTACTACATATAGTCATTTATCATTTACATAATTATCTAATTAGAAAAGTCGAGTACAAAAGCACTAGGAAAATAAAATGCACTTTTTACAAACTAGAATATAGAACTACACATATAGAGATTGGCATAAGATTGAAGATAGGTAATTTGCTAATTACTTGAAATATTTTAAACATGTTCAAGACATTAAAATGCTATAATTTTGTAAGACTTAAGATTAAACTGTCCCCCTTTTTGGCTCTTTTTGACCCCCAAATCGTGGTTAAGTTTGGTTAGT
>JAQIXA010003468.1:0-13989 GCA_034699045.1 Nanhermannia cf. coronata Gr-Ori-00579
GGAAATTTAGCTAATTTTCGTAGGATTCTCTATATTACTGTGTTTTAAGAAAAATCGACTTATTAGGAACTGAAAATTCAATATTTTGAATTCTTGTTATCTTGAAATTCAATTTTTGCAACTTGATCTAATCTCCTAATCTTTTGCAGCCTTTAGAGTAGAAAAACACCTACCTACAATTTGTAATTTTTTTGATATTATCTTAAATTAGATAAGAGTTAGAATAAATTAGAGTAGGCATATTTCCGAGTATATGTACCTAGGTATGGTGGTATAGTCTTGAAATGAAGGTTTTCAGAAATAAGTTTAAGAATAGGTATATGTATCGTAGTAAGTGAGAGTGAGGGTAAAGTAAATTTCCTGATGCATTTTGCTTTTGTTTTCCTTTGAGGCTTTGAAGCTTAAGGGCTTGATGCCCTTTTTTGTGGTAGTCTTTGAGGATTAACGACTAATTGTCAGCCCTACTATTACTAGGTGGAAAGTACAAAGTAATACTTACTATTAGTAGCTATAAGTGATGAAAGTGTTAAAGAAAAGATCAGAGATCCATAAAAGGCCATTATCTTAATACTTATCTAGATAATTTTAGGGCTATTAAAGGCAATATAGACTCAATAAAACACTCTGAACAGAAATAGGTACAGAACTTAAGGCTAGCTTACAGAAAATCGCATTTTTTTCCAAAGCTAAGACCAAAATACAAGATACCTAAATAATTCTTATCCTTATCGAAAGGCCCAATTGAAATAATAAAATTAAAGATACAGAATTTGCTATTTGAATAGAGAGTAGATTACTTTGATTGAAGCTCTTGAAATATTTATAAAAATACCTACTAGAATGACCTAGAGTTAGAGGTCCGAAACTTTCAATAAAATAATATGTACCTTTCCCAGTATCTCTAGTACTACTTCAAGCCAAGGTTAAAGATTGTAAAAAAAATTTCTGGAATGCCATTGTAAAAAGGTTGGTACAAAAATTGACAATAATTAATTGTTTAAGTTATGATGAAACAACTTTATTTTAAAAATTTTATTTTAAAGTAAGTACCTACCTCTGTGTCTGTGTCTTATATTGCTTTTAAAAGATAAGGTATATTATTCTTCCTTTATATAGAGAAGCATACTTACATAATATGTAACAAACGAGTTGTAAGAATTTCTCTTACATATTCTTCGATTTTAAGACAAAAAAAGCACTTTCTTCCATTTATTTCCGTGTCAAGTAGTCAAAATTCAATGTGTGTCCTAGAAAAAAGCCCCTTAGTCATCCTTACATACTCAGTATATAGTGTAGTACTAACTAGATAGAGATATTTGTATGATTAAGTCTCTATACTAGTACTATAGTACTAGGTATATTTTTGCCTGAAGGATTAGAGGGTTTAAGAATCTATACTATTATTCTCAACCCTCCGATTTCTCAAAGTTTTTCTTACAAAATGTGCCTCATTTTTTTTGGCAAAATTTTACTTTCTTCGAGTTATACTTTCTCCATCATGTCCTGAAGCAATTTTGCATCATTTTTATAACTTTTAGTCTAGTACATATAATAGTAATAGTATAAATTGCACTTGCTTCAATTCATTGCAACAAATGTAGTGTTTTAATATCTAATTTAGAATAAATATTTGTGTAAAATGCAAGCCTTAATTCCCCTTATTATCACGGTGGTGAACATCATTAAGGGTCGAATTTTTTTTTCCTGGGTAATTTCTATAAAATCTCTTGGGATCTGGTGGGGAACTTTTCTGCTCGTCTGTTCGTGCGTATTTTAACTTATTTACTTTGAAAAACAGATAGAGTACTTTACAGATTTTGAGGGGAAATACTGTGTAATGTAATGTAATTCAATTCAGTGCAATATTGCATTAAATAACAAACAGAATGAAGCCTGAATCTGAATCTGGGTATGAGAACGAGAACTTACATTTGGAAAAGTATCTGGCCTTTTTACCAAGAATCCATGTTGTAAATCACCAAAAATCGAATAATGAGAGACTTATATTCTTCTATTTAGTAGCATTTTTATTCAAATTTTTTTTGAAAATTGTGGCCATTTCAATTAGGTCGATAAAATACCCATCGCAGAAGAAAGGGCTTTGAAAAGAGAGCTTGGAAATATGACAATTTGAAACTCATTTTTAGAGTCAAATTTTTCGAAAAAAAATTGAATATTTTCCTAATTTTTTTGAAAGGATGTATTCGGCTTTCAGGCCTTTGCATGTTAAGCCTCATATAAATGCCAGAAAGCCCGTTATAACCCGAAGATATATTTTATGGTTTCTATTAGAGATTTGCTACTGTTACTGTGTACTTATTCGTAAATCGAGCAAGTTTTGAAAACCTTGAAAATTTCTAGACTGGATTGATGAAAGCACTATTCGAGTACTTTATTACACACTTAAAGTGTTATGAATCAATTAGAATGAAATTATCTGTCTATTATCATTTCATAAAGGTTCATTAGCATAAAACTCCTAGATACTGGGTACTTGATTTGCATAAATTGATTATCAAGAATCAAGGACAGTCTGAAAAGAGTCTGAAAAATGTAAGGATCATCAGATTAGAGAATATAATTATAATATCATAGTTTAGAAGTTAGGCATTAGAAAATGGTTCATTTTTGTCAAAATATTTCTTTAACTAGATCAATTTAATCTAGCTAAATCTTAATCTTAACTAGGTAAATTTTGCAAAATTTCTAGCTAAAATTTTTTCAAAATTTCGACAAAGAATATATTATCTATGCAAATTCGTGATCAATATCTTGAAACTTGAATACTAGTAAATGAACTATATGATGAGCTATATAATTCTAAATGAACTATAATGAACTACTTCGTATTTTGCGAGCTAAATATCTCGATTTGACTTAAAACATTGAAAGTAAATTAGTCTCAAATTCTTATGTAAATCCAATGACACAAGTCAATATGCTTTTAATCAGCTTTAATTGCCTTTATGGATTACTTATGTACACAAAATGAAATGAGGATGATTCTCCAAATATTTAATTTTGTTGGCAAACCTTAAAAGCTCAAAATCTCCAGCCATTCAAAATATGAACTTGGCTTCCTAAAGCTTACAGACTTACAGACTTGAAAACTTATACGGTTATTACTAAATTATGATTGAAAGTTTTTTTTTTCTCTCCCGAGAAAAGTTTACAAGTTTGGAGTAAAGTTAGAAAAATTGGTGACATGTTCATCCATAATGTGATATTTATTTTACTCACTTATACTATATACATATTACCCATAGTACTATGTACTATGTACTATAGGTGGGCTACTTTTCGTCACATATGTGACCAAATTTTGGACGGATGTCAGCATTAAAACACTGAAATAAGTCTTGAAAGCTTTTTCACTTTCAGTTTCAGTTCGAATTTTCTAGTTTAATTTGTAATGGGACACGAACCACCCAAATATCAATTTCTTTCAATTTCAATTTACAAATATCTCACTATATAGTACCCTACCTATTATCTAGACATAACAATCAGAATCTACAGTAGTTTAAAAGTAAACTTTAATTTTTAAAATGGTCAAATTGATCATTTCATTTTAAATTGGCAAAGAATTTTCAATCTAATTGATTAAAATTTAATATTTTATTATAGTTTTCATACTTCAGGCTTCTAATAAGTCCATATTAAGTACAAATTTGCCCAAATTTTGATCTAACCTGGAATACTACCTTTATCTTGATCTTAAAGTTGATATTTTGCAGCTAATTTTTGATAAAATATTGAATATTACGAGTATTGAATATCTATTTAGACCAATATTTTACAGTTCTTAATTAATTTCTGTAGGATACTACTACTACTACAGAGTATAATATAGAATGAGGTCGGTTTTGTAAGAAAAGATCGATTAGTGTTGAATTAGCGGATCAAATTAGACTTTTTTCCTAAGCCCTTCTGTACTACAATTACTTGAGGAAAGTGAAGTTTTTTATCGAACAAAAAGTACTCTAATAATAAGTATAGATATTCTTATGTAAGCATTGTTCAAGATACTATACCTAATAATAGGTAGGTAGGTAATTTTTGGATTTTGGGAAATTGGTAGTGAGAAATGAAACATATGTTTTTTCACTACTTTTCTAATCCTAAAATCTTTCTTTTAATCTAATACTAATACTCAATACTGTAATATGTCTTATCCTTAGTACAGTACAATGGAGTAGAGATATTTTAGCAAAATTATTTTTCAATATCCTCAAGAAAATAATAAGTTTCTTTATAAATTAATCACCTCAAGAAAAGAAAGGCCTTTGAGATATTCCGACAAAAACGGAAATTTACACTCAAAATAAGTAAGGTAGTATGTAGTTATATCAATATGGATGTAATTAAGTGATGATAATTAGATTTTGACTGTTGTATAAATTCAGAATTCTGAATTTAATTCATAAATAAATTACACCTTGTGCCTTCTTTAGGTACCTTATTTAGGGAACCTAAATAAAAATTTTGTCAAAATTCTCGTAAAAAGGTTGATGTAAAAACTAAAAGTGAAATAACCTCGGAAATCCATTGCTAAATTTTTTTGTAATTGTCAATTTCCTGAAAGAAAATGTCCAAATTTTTAACTACTGATATTTAGGATGATTTTTTCCAAATTGTAATTCTTCTCGTAGACGATGAACTTTTGACCTCAAAAAGGTCATTTTCCCATAAGAGCCTACCTACAGACAGATTATATTTCTTCAGATATTTTACTTCAAATATTAGCACAATTATGTCAAGCTCAAGATGAGGAAATCTGAAATCAAATTCTGATTCCAATTTTCTGAAGTAAAATTTTAACTGATTTTGAGTTACTCTATTTAGACATTTTTTTCCAAGATTTTTACATACCTATATTTTCCGAATATTCCGCTATTATTACCTACCCCACTTGCTTATAAACATGCGAAAGTAAATTTAGATGGGACTGTATTTTTCTATTAGATCATAGGAAAAATATCTAAATTCTTAACTTCTTTCTAGTAGGTATTTTGGCCTATAGCAGTAGTAGGTATAATCTTTTTTATCATAGAGATTTTTCATTGTAGATTCTAGACAGTCATCAATCACTCATTTGTTTTCTCCCATAGAAGAGTCTCATAGAAAATCTGCTGGGGTTCAAGTGTCAATCATGTTCTTTCATTTATATTTATATACCTATACCAATATATACCTTAGCTTTCCCCCACCTACCACTCGAGCTGACAAAAAAACCTTTGTTTTTTAACTTACCCTACCGATCTACTTATAGAACTCTAGTTTATTTTACGATTACAGCAAAATCTCTCTATAAAAGGTTTATTTGAACAAATTATAGTATAGGTACTCGTACTCTTGTTATTATAGAGAAAGTAAATAAGCAACTACAGTACCTAGTACCAGTACTAGAAGGTAGTTTACAATTTGACTTAAAAATTCTCATCTAGATAGGTAAGGTACCTACTCGAAATTCAAGTAATTCATAGATACTTAAATTAAAATTATTGGTGTATTTGTAAAAGGTATCTTCGGGTTACAATGGGCTTTCTGGCCTTTATATGAAGTTTAATATGGATGGTAAAGGCCTGAAAGTCAAAAAGATCCTTTCAAAATTTTGTCAAAAAGGATATATTGGGTTTTCAGGCCTTTGCATGTTAACCCTCATAAAAAGGCCAGAATGCCCATTACCCCAAGATATCCTTGCTATCTCTATAAATTTCGAGAATTTTGTTTGCTCCTCTAACTATAAGATTGTATCCGTAAATTACAACAAGTAATAAAATAGATTTTGAATTTTTTCATATCATTTTATGCCAATCTGAACTTAATTGCACTAAAGGATATCTCCGTGTTATAATGGGCTTTCTGGCCTTTATATAAGGTTTAACATTGTAAGGCCTGAAAGCCGATTACATCCTTTACTTTAATTTCAATACTTGATTAAAGATAAGTTTTGCAAATCCAATCAGATTTTAATAATAACTGTATTATAACAATTTACTACTTTAAATATTGAAATCATTTGAGATCTATTATCAAATCAATTCTTATTATATAAAGGATATGTATCTATTGTTATGTATGAAGATACTCAAATATTTTAAAAAAAGTTTAATATCTCACCTGAAATGATCATATCCCCCTTACTATTTGTCCAGTAGTTTATAGATTTCGGGTGAGCTTCTAAAAAACCAAAAAATTATTGAAATTTTTTCTAAATATCTAAATATTTAGGTATTTATGGATATTTGTACCAGTTTGGCATTCGAGTGACACTTCTTGACCTATAAATCCCCCTATAATTTCAAATATTTAGATATAGTGAGGAGATATATGTAAAATGATCAGATTTTACCTTCCAATTGATGACTGTAATTCAATCCAAAATTTAATTAATTTTAATTTTTGACAAAATTTTTGACAATCAATAATACTGTTATATGTACCTGATAGTCATCATAGGTGGAAATTGAACTTTCAGCTCGATCCTCTTACTTATTGAAGGGGGTATACCATTGCTTGCTAAAATATGCAAAAAACATGTCAATTTTCAAGATACTGACATTTCTAAGTAAAGGACATGATACACGTATAGGGTCGTTTATGGGCCCAGAGAGTTTACAAGTTTTCTATTCATCGATAGACTTAAAAAATAGCCGTTTGAGACTACTGTTTATTTTCAAAAAAATTTGATGCCATCACTGACTATAATGAGATATTTAAGGTCCGAAGGTTCTTGAAAAATAAGGCAGCAAGTATATCTGAGGTATCTTTCCACAAAATTTTTCAAAATTTCATTCTTTAAAATATAGATTGGATTCATTTTATTGGATAAAAACCCATCCATCTAAAGTCTACATTGCTCCATAACTTTCTCCATATAACCTAATTTAACCTAACCTAACCTAACCTAATCTAAGATAATGCTGAAAGTTAGATAGATGAAGGAAATCAGATTTTAGGTTGATACTTTCTATATTCCCCTCAAAAAAATTGATATTTTTTATTTAAATAGCTGAAGTCTACAATCGAAAGCTCTTTTTTTTTTAAATTTTTTTCAAAAAAGTATGACCTTTGACACAGGTATATCAGTGATGGCATCGAATCGATTTTTTTTGAAAACAAACACTGTCCTTAATCCTTAACATCAATTTTATAGATGAGATAAAGGCTCAGGGCCCATAAACAAGGCTACTTGTACCATGTCCTTTGACAAATTGACAGTCAAAATACTTACCTATGCATAAATACGCTCTAAAATTATCATTTTCAAAAAAATTAGTTAATTGAATTTTTACAAATTTATGATAATACATATACTATAAGTAGTACGATTTACCCCATGTTTAATCTCGAGACCTGGATAGAAATGTCAAATTTTCTCTCAAAAATTTTTTAATTAAATTAATTAAAATTTACCTTTAAGATATGAAACACTTCTCCGTCAATCACGTTCACTGAAAGTATCGTAAAAATAAATATAAAATATTTCTACATTTTTGAATATTCGAGCAATTTATTTTTACTACTACTAGACTACTAGTACTACAATAGTAAAGTACTTTTGGGCTTTTGAATATTTCCTTATTGGATTGAATTGAAAGTCTATTTAAACCATATGGTTCAAAAAACCTTCAAATCTCTCATAATATTTGTCAAATTTAATCTACTTAGGTACTTCTTACATCGAACAATTTTTTCAATATTCTTTTCTAATAACTCAAACCTCTTATACAGAGTAGTATCTAGATATCTTGAGCTTTTTTAGAATTTGAAAAATCCAGGTTTAAACCCGAGTATTACAATGTACATTGTACCTGAACTTTGCTAAAAATATCTCAATTTTTGCGACTTTAGTAAGTATCTATGTCTATAATCATAATCTTTAGATTTTTTTAGAAAAATTTTTGAGAGAAACTCTGATGATGATTCCCTCAAGCTTTTATGTAATTTAAGAATGGTCAATTGAATTGGCCTAAGCCGACCAGAACATTTAGTTTTATGACCCATCATGGTCAAGTCCTATTGTAACCTTTAAGTATTTGAGTATTTGATAGGATAGAACGTATAAGAAAAAAAAGATGTTCTTTGCAAATGTAGATAGGTACCTATCTTATCCTTAGATAGAGATAGAGAAAGTGATATCAACTTTACAAAAACCATTGAATGAAATTACAGTAGAAAACGAGGATTTTAGGCTCGAATTTGTAGATTTTTAAATTTTTAGACCATTTTTATTCTAATTTTTGGCCTTGTATTGCTAGTAAGCAGTAAAAAAAAACTCAAAAGGGTCAAAATTTGAACCAAAAAGTAAATCTTATGCTCTTATTATATAAGTTAGAATAGGACTCTGTTCTGTATCCCTTTATATAACCCAATGTTTAGGTCATTTAGGCCAGATTTTTTGAAAATTTCAGACCTCAAGTTCAATTAAAAGCACTAAATAGTCTATAGTCTATTTAGTCCTCTAATATGACTAATAATCTTACTTTTTTGGCCTAAAATGAGTAAAAACGAGCTAAAAAAGTTGACAAACTCTCATCGTCAGATCAACTCAGCATTTTGGCAAAGTGCATAGAAATAGGTAAGGGAACATCCCCCCTTTAGTTTCTTCAAAAAAAAAAGTTTTTTTTATTCAATTCTTAAAATATGTACTTATCTTTAACATACTGTTCCTTATCTTACAAAAATTGTCTTATCTTATAATACTTGTACTAGTACTGATAGACTAGAGACAATGTATGAATATTGAGTCAAGTGGTTGACTTTTTCAGAGAAATAAGAAGTTTGGATTTTTTCAACTTGACATTTCCTCATCATCATCGATGGAAATAACTCCCCAACTCAACTCAACTTGGGGGAAAAACCAAATCGATGATTTCATCAAATTGTAAAGCTCATATTCATATCAAACTATACATGTTACATAGTCTTTATATACAATTGCACAGTATGATAGTAAGGTACCTACTTATGCCATTTATTCTCTTTATTTCTGGTAAAAAGATAAAAAAAAATCCAACATTACCCTAATACATATGTACTGGTCTTATCCTTAATACCTGAACTTTATGTATTAAATATACTCTGAGGTAAGCATTTTTTTACTCAAATAACTTACACAAAATTAACTTTGAGTTGACCAATTACACAAAAGGTTCAATTTCATTACAGATTAGGTTTCAAATCTCATTTGAAAGCTTTGAAAAAGCTCTAGTTCAAATTATTCTAAAGATATTTGTATGTACTTAGGTAGGTACTTTTCAAACCTGATTCACACCCTAAATCTCCAAAAATTTAGGAATTAGAGATATTTAATGGAAAAGGGGATTGTAGATTTTGGGTTTTGGAGATTTTGGGTCATCACTTTCAAACCTATCTAATTTAAGCCTTATTTAAGCATAATTTTTTTAAATTTTGAGATACTTTTGGAGAAAATTTCGATCTTGACATATTACCCAAGTATTTCAGGTAAACCAGAACCAGACACAAAATTTCAAAAAATAGACTTGCAGGGCTAGAAATATCTGTACTTATTGGGTAATAAAATCCTTAAAATGAAAAAAAATACAAACTTGAAATTCATTAGGTTTAGTTGTTCTATCTGTAGTTTTGGGCTATCAAATTTTTTTCTAGTTTTCACTGATTTTCAATTTTTTGGTATAATGTTGGTTGGTCAAGTCAAAACTTAGTTATTGAAGTATAGTAGTCATAATACTAATGATATGTATATGTAGGGATTGAAATACACTATAAAGAACTTTTACTGTAGCTAGGAAGAAAAGTTTAATTTGAGTTTGAACACCTTTTAAGTGTCTTTTCTCCCCTGGAAAAATAAAAATTTGTCTTGGGAAAGTCACAAATTTAGCTCTTTTTTCGAGTTTTTTGAGTTTTTTGAGTCACGCAAACAGAATTCAAGATTGAGCATATGGACTGAAGGAAAGTGTGTAACTTTTTGAGAAAAGGGGGATAATAATCATCATCATCTAAAGTTTTCCCTATAACTTATGTAAGACCACTTTGGGCCATTTACTGAATTTATTCAATTTCGATTTACATCACACTTTCTATCCCAAAATTCAAATTTTCCAACTTAAGAATAAGGTACTGTATAGTAGGGTACTTATACAGTAATAGAAGTACTTTGAGATTATAGGGTAGGTAAGAATTCTGTAGTCAAAAGTAAAGTGTCCAAACTTTCTTGAAACTTTCCAAGAGAAAAAAAAATGGTATGACTTTGCCGATGTCAACAACCAAGACTTGACGAAAACATTTCCGACAACTTTTACTTATTATTATTATCCATTTTATATCCTATTTCTTTACAGGGTGATTCAAAGATTAGGATATGAAATTAACTCAAGATCGATTACGTATTTTAAAAAGTATCTAGATTCCTATGTATTAAGTACTTATAAGATTTGATCAATTAGAGTAAAAATTTTAAGTTTTTTGTCAACTTATTTTTGAAAGACTGTGTATAGCCGAGTATTAAAGGCAAGTCAAAGTCCTTTAGAAATAAGAAAATCCCAGTGTTTCATTGAGTATTTGAAAACTCATTCAAAATTTCCTCATTAATTCATTTCCATCATTATCCCTTTGGAGTTTTGAGAATAATTTGAATCAAATCGAGTCGAAATAGTTGATGATTTAATAGAGTGTAGAAACTTTAGGTAGGTGTAAGTTCATAGCTTAACACCTTCAAAATTAGGATAAAATTCAATATTTTTAGCTTACCATACAAAACTGGAAATTCACTACTAACTTACCTTCAATTAAGTAAGGTTCCTAATAATAAGTATCAACTAGTAATACATTAACTACCTATAGACAAAGAAGTAGTAGAATCTATATCAAAGCATAAAATATCAAAGTTTGGACTCAAAAACTTTCAAAACGACATTTTCAAGTCGAAATTCAACAAAAAAATCTCAATAAGACTTAAGCTTAATTTCAACCCTATTTTGGTTGAATTTACCCCTAAATTTTCGGCATAACTTTACCCAGGTATGAAATTAATCCAAAATTCTTTAAAATCCTAACTTAACTTAACCTAACCTGAATGAAACTAAAATTTTTTTGGATCAATTTCATACAAAGGTAAAGTTAATATTTAATATTACTCGTATCGGGGGAAATTCAACTAATCCTAAGATAGAGATGATTAGATTAATTCGAAGCCAATATTAGTGAGCATTTAATTTAATCGAAAAGATACAAAATTCATTTACTCTACAGTCTACAGTCCACAATGAGAACAACAAGACAAGGGTTATTAATTGTGCGAGCGAAGCGAGCACCTAGTATTCAACTTTGTTTACACTTTGTCCGTCTGTATGTATGCAAGTCTGTCTGTCCGCGGCATAACTCAAAAACTACTGGACCGATCTTGACCAAATTTGGCATGGAAGACCCTTACAGGGTCTAGTTGTGCATGCTAGAAAAAAATTTCAGATTGCCCCACCCCTTGGGGTCATGGGTACCCTTTAAGAGGATAACTCGAAAACTACTGGATCGATCTTGACCAAATTTGGTTTGAAGGACCCTTACAGGGTCTAGATGTGCCATTTCGACAAAAATTTCAGATTGCCCCACCCATTGGGGTTCATGGGATCCTTTAAGGGTTCCCCACTAATCAAAGTGGAAAAATGAGGTTTAAGTGGCTATAGGGGTAATCGATGACAGAGATTCAGAATTTGATATCCATTTGACCCGGGAGTTGACGTTTAACCCGAAAATGGGGCAACTTGTGATATCTTCATTGCTTTGCTCGCACAATTAATAATCAACTTCTAGTGAGTTGATTAAAGCCTAGTTTACTAATAGAAACCTATAATTCCTATCGAGAAAACCTATCGAGAAAATTGAGAATTTATTAAAATTTCAAACCTATTTGGTAGACATTTTATGGTTCATGACTCGTAATGGGGTCACTTTAATATCGATAATATAGTCTCAAACAATATTTGAATCCTTGATTATGTAATGCAATCAAATTATATGAAAACTAGGATTTCCAATTAAAAAGTGAGAATATCACTCTTATTATATTATACCTCAATTAGCGTAAAAGTTTTTTATTAGTTGAAATATCTTGTCAAAAAACTCCGATTTAATCACATCCTTATTTTGGTTGAATTTACTCCTATATTTTTTGACTAACTTGTATGAAATTAACCAAAAATTTCATTAAAACTGCTTACTTACTTGGTCTTAAAAAAATATACTCGACTGTCAGGCCTTTACATGCTAAACCTCATATAGTAGCAAAAAAGCCCGAATATATCCATTTTAAGTATAAAATTTTTGATTTTTATGGCATTTTTTACTCGAAAATTTGATTTTTTATCATAATTTCAATTTCCCAAATGTCTTGTCTTTTAGAGATAGGTACAAAAACAGTATTTTTAGGATAATAATGTAAAATTTTAGGCCTTAAACTCTTAATTCTTTAATTCAAATCATAGCACCTACTAGTGTACATAGTTAAATAAATTTTCTGCTCAATCGACACATGTTCAGTTTTTTTTGTAGCAGGATTTCATCCAGCAGTATTTACATTCAAACTTATGCTCAAAATTAGCTTATGAATAAAAGATAAATAATCATAACAATTCATAGACCCCTCGTAAAATCTCCAAGATAAAAACATTTCCTTCAAAAAAAGTTATACTTTCCTTATACATACATCTAGTACAAGTCGAAGAATCGAAGAATTTCTCCAACTTTTGTATTTATTTTTCTTTTACTAGTATCCTACTAGTATCCTACTAGTATCCTACTAGTCTTAAGTTTATAATTGGCAAATCTACACATTTTCCCGCAATATTTTGCTTATAATTTTTGTGTAAACTTGTAAACTTTTGTAACAGTATAAGTAGAGCTAAATAAGCTTTAAAAATCAGTTTATTTCTGAATAAATTATTTGAAGAATATGTTAGCTCTCTTGAGGGGATATGGTTAGAGAGGAGTTAAATTTGAAAAATGTCATTAGATTAGGAAAAGGGTTGATAAAGTACTTATAAGGACTACATAGTACTAGTGTGTAATACACTACTCAAAGGTACTTTATTTCTTCTCAAGAGATAGATTGATAAAAAAGATAACTAGAAATGCTTTATTTCTTCAATTTACTTTTCTTACACTTACAACTAGTACCCTACTAGTACTAGTAGGTATAAGGTACTGTAAGGGGTAAAAAGTACAGAAATGTGAGATAATTCGGGGTAGAAAAGAGTCATTTAATGGAGCGTAAAAAAAGTGAAAAGAAAGAAAAAAAACCTTGAGACTTTGCTTATTACAAGTACAAGTATAAGACGAGGATAAAGGGTAGGTTAAAGTAAATATAAAATAGCTTAAAACATCTTTAAAGCTCTTAATTAAGATACAAAATTCTAAAAAATGAAGACTCAAAATTTTGAGACTTGGTCAAATTGAGAGAGATCTCATGCCTTTAAACAGAGATGTAATTTTTACGATATAGATTTTGGAAGGATCCTTTTTGTTTCATTTTTGGAATATCCTTTTTTCAAATATAGGTATGAGTATGTTCGAACGAGTAGGTACTTAGAATTCAATACAAATCAATTTGAGAAATATTTTTTGATTTGCTGATTTAAGATCCAGCAGGATATCTTATGATACAAAATCAGTATATTTATTGTAAATTTTTTTAAACGTCAATCGAACTAAAGATCTTGAACTTTGTGAAAAAAATTTTAACTAAAGATTTTTTTAAATTGTCCATCACTCCAAACTCGGCTGAATTTACCCCCTATTTACACCCCCTGTGGTGGGAAATTAAACCAAAATTCTTTAAAATCTTAACCTAACCTAACCTAATATTAACCTAAACGAAAAAATTGTGTTACAATTTGTGTTAATTTCTTTTGAAAATGTCTCTTTCTCGTATTTGTGCGAGCGAAGCGAGCACTTACTATTCAACTTTGCTTGCACTTTGTCCGTCTGTCTGTATGTCTGTCTGTCCGC
>JAQIXA010003469.1:0-13989 GCA_034699045.1 Nanhermannia cf. coronata Gr-Ori-00579
TGTTTTAGATAAGATACAGTCTCGCCCTGGCGAGAATGAAAGTCACCGGGCTCTCAGCCCCGCTAGACCTTAAGATTAAGACACAGAATAATTAACAAAAGTACCTATATTGAAATTATTTTGAAAATATAAAGGTTTAGGTAATAGATAAACAAGATTTGTGTGAGTTTGTTTTAATTTCGGAGTAAAAGAGTATTTTAGAGGTTCTTGCTGAAAGAATATTTTAATATATTAAAAGTTTATATATTAGGTATGTAATAGTATGGTCAATCATCAATATCAAGTAAGAATAAGAATTATAGATAATTTTTATTCTTTGCTTGAAATATTGATTCATAGGTAATTAATAATAATATGTTAGGTATTACCAAGACCAATAGATTAATAACTATTGGTCTTGGTATTACCTATATATATACAAAGCAAAATTGCATTACAAATACAAATATCAGTAGAAAGGTAGGTAATAATTTTTTACTTTTCCACTGAAATGGATCCGGATCCTGGCTAAAATGATAAATTATATATTGGGGCAGGGTACCTAATAGATTGATTAAACAGGGTTGATTCATAGATAGCTATTTGTGCATATCTTTAGTTTTAGGTATACAATACAAATACGATAGAATACAATACTCAATACCTTCAATACAATACAATAGAAATACTAATTTAACACGGCAATGATGACATAAGTACTAATAGAATACCTAGGTTAGGTTCATATGCATTTTTATTTATTGCAGACTTCTGTAAACAGATTTTATAGCAGGTCTTACAATTACAGTTACAGTACCCTAATCGTGTATAAATATGTAAACGTAAAATGTTAGTAATCTGCTGGCGATTTGGAATTTGGTTTTGGCAGGTTAAATAATATAAATAATAAGATAAGCGAGCTTAAAACTTATCGAATTTTCAGTTTAAAAAATTCCTAATATGTTTATAGGTACCTAAGCTTTATTATTTACCTTATTTACAACTTCATTTTAAATCATTGCCAGATTGATATTAGAGGATTGATATTAGGTACCTTAGATAGTATAGTAGTTTTAAATTAAAGTAGGTACCTAGTTTAATTTTGTTTAAAATACGAGTGTCCGTATTACCTATTTCCTTTTTTACTAATATTATATTATATATGGGTTATAAGATAAGTATCTACTACTGGTCTAATTATTAAAGAAAAGCTTCAAGATTTTAAAGAAAATATTTATTCCATGTTCATATTATACGCTAATTTATATCTTGAGTTAAAGATAAGGATTTTTTTATAAAGATACAAGTTTTAGGGAAAATTTGAAGAATTTGCGATGCAGAATGTAAGTAATTTATTTCAACAAAAAATCCAATACTAGGCATAATTACGGCATAGTACCTATACTAGGCATATATTTACTATTTATTTGTAAAATTGAGGTAATTGAAATTGAGACACTCATTTAATTTACCAATCATCCTACTTCTTTCTTACCATTAGAATTATTACCTAATACCTACTTATCGAAATAAACCAGTCACACTTACGGGTCATATATTTCGAATGTAGGATTTGATTTCATTTGATTTAACCTACCGAATGAAACTTATTAGAATTAAAATTAGGCAAATCTTTTATTAGTAGGTAAGATGTAATATTATGCTACTAAAACAATGCAATAATTATATGCAATTATTTCTACTTTTAAAAAATATTTATTAAAATTTAAATTAAGCCTAAAAAGCATCTTCTACTCTATTACGTAAGTTTTATGGATTGATCAGAAATCAGAAAATGAAAAAAAGTGATTCAAATCGGCGCTTTTCCTTCTGGGATTTTTTATCTCCTTCAGTTCCAATTAAAAAATCTCCATCCCTGCATACAATTATTCCTATTCCGAAAATTCGGATCAATTCGTGCGAAGGCCCACTATCAGAGTCCGTTTCACCAGGACTTTCATCACCTGCAATACTTGAAAGTAGTGTAGATGCTACATCGACTAGAACTAAAAATGAACAAGGGGACATAGATACTACTGAATCATCAAAACAATATCTGGATTTAAAAGGATTTGCTAACGATGAGAATGATGATAATTTTTCTTCTAAATCAGATACTATGATGAAATTTCATGAAAAACCACCTAGAAAAAGAGCAAGTAGTTGTTCAAATATAGATTCGCATGGTAGTGGGAGTGTTACTTTTAAACCAGATCTCACATTTGATGAAATCAAGTCATTATTAGCAAGAAAAAAAGGAGTAATCGAATCCATACAAAAAAGTAGCAGCAATTTCAGAACTTCGATTGAAAATAATGTCACAAAGGATAAGAGTACAGAAACTTCAATCAATTTAGATTTGGATGATAAAATTGTTAAGAATATTATTAAGCCAGCTCGACAACGACTATTTTCTCATCCAATTTCAATACCTACTCACCAAGTTTCTTCGGAAATTCAAACTGCACCTGTTAATAATGCAATCAAATTTTTTATACCCTACTTTCGGCGAGCCAGCAATATTTCAATGGTTGGTTGGTTTAGCATCTTTTTCCTTTTTGAATAACAACTGCACGAATTTTTACGGATTTGGATTTTCACTACTAGCCTAGCTGCCTATACATAATACTTTATACTTACCTAATTTTAATCTTCAAATTAGTTATCTAATTCTAATATACATATTTATAAGTTTTACTAATAAATTTTACTTATTACTTACCTACTTATTATAGTTACCTAGTATTTTACTAGCATTTATTTCTGTAATGTACCTAGTACCTACTACTTGAGGAATGTAGGCTGTATACCGACCGTTTGTACTTTACACAATTACACCTTTTAAACCTTACATTTAAAGGTGTAATATTCTACACATTTTCATTTAATCTAGGGTCTATACTGTATAAGATAAGTTGATAAGTCGAAAATCTAACTATTAATATATCTGTAATAGGATATATTATGTATTAGAATTAGATTCTCAACTCAATATTAGATTTTTTATTTTATTTATTTATTTTAATTTCTATTTCTATAATTCTCAAGACTCGAACTCGAGACTAGAATTGTTTATTTTTATTTGGCATGGCATGATGCAGGCAGATATATTCCTAGAGAGAAATGGGTAGGGAATAATAATTTATTTATTTACATAAACATCACTAAAAATGTTTAAAAATTACTTGAAAATTATTATCAGTTCAGCTCAAATCATTAATACAGTCGGATCACGTCCATATTTTCTTCACTATTTTAATTTTTTGTGAGTTCTAACTCTACACTAGAATATGTACATTAGTTATAATTATAATATAATCTAATAACTTAGTCGACATTCGATGTTTTTTATAATTTATAATTAAATCGTTTAAAACCGAATTCACTCTGATTTTTTGTTTGAAAATAACACAAATTAAATAAATTTTAGCCAGCATTATTAATAAAATCATACTATTTAATTTTTTAGCAGGCATTTGGGTCGTCTGAATCAATGATGTCTTTGACGCACAAAGCCATCGTTTCTTTTATAGCAGAGGAAAATTTATTAGGATTGCAACATTTACTTGAAAATCGAAGAGTAGATGTCAATGATAAAGATGAGGTAAGTTTTTATAGTAGGAGGGTACATAAATTTTTTATAATTTATAATTACATTACATTACATTATAATTTATTAATTTCTATTTACTCTTTCGTTTTTTATTAGAATGGCCAGACATCATTAATGGTAGCTTGTATTCGCGGCAAAATTAGTTTTGTCAAAGCACTAATTGAACACGGAGCAGATGTTAATATTGAATTAGAAGATAATTGGACTGCATTGTTGTTTGCTAGCAAAGAAGGATACGATGATATTGTACTTGATTTACTTGATCATAGTGCTTTAATCGACCACAGGTAAGGTTCCTTATCAGTTCTTAAGGATCAAATCTATCAGTTCTAACAGTTCTTTTCAAATAACTTGTCGAAATACAGTATACCAAGGTAGTATACCAAATAAAAAAAATCATTAATAAAATAAGATTCATTAGGGTACGCATTATGTATTTCAATTCAAGATATTTGTAAAAATAAATGATACCAGGGGTTTTAAATTAATCTAAAATTCATGATACATGAAAAATGCAAAAATTCAAATTACCTTTACAGGGATATGGGTGGATGGTCAAGCTTAATGTGGGCGTGCTATAAGGGTCGAGTGAAAGTTGCCAGAATATTAATGGAAAAAGGTTCAATATATAGTTATAATTATTATTTAAACAACCTTTTATCTGTTTTCCTTTTAGTTAGAATGTACATTAAATGTAATTTATTAGGTGCTGATGTGAATTCTTATGGGTCCTATAATATATGCTGTTTATCATGGGCTGCTGGTAGGGGTCATGTTGAGATAGTTAAAGATCTTATTAGGCATGGTGCAAAAGTTAACGTTGGAGATAAGTATGGTATGTATAAATAAATAAAAAAGTTAAACAATAAAATTTACAAATATAAATTCTATATTTATAGGTACAACACCCCTTATATGGGCCTGCAGAAAAGGTTATTCTGAGATCGTTGAATGCTTATTATCAGCTGAAGCGAATGTTGATAGGTAAACTTAAATATTGATACTGCCATGCATTTTTGTTAGTTATATCAAATTTTTCATTTTTCAGCTCTGGCATGACCAGCTGGACACCCATTCTTGTTGCTACTGCAGGCAATCATGTTGAAGTGGTCAAATTACTTTTAGAAAACAAACCAAATATAAATGTATTAGATAAGGATGGGTGTAGTGCTTTAACAATATCATGTAAAGAAGGATTTCATGAAATAGCTGTTTCATTAATTACTCATGGTAAGAGTAATTATAAAAAGGATTATAAAAGGATTATAAAAATTCTACTTAAACTTTTATCTCATTTATTTCTAATTAGGAGCTTATATAAATGTTAATGATCGCGGTGGTAGCTCATGCATAATTCATGCATCAAAAGGTGGACATAAACCAATTGTTGAAGCATTATTGAAGAAACACGCTGATGTCAATGTCATTGGAAAAGATAAAAAAACGGCACTGTACCACGCCGTTGAAAAATCCCATACAAGTATTGTTAGATTATTATTAAACGGAAATCCGGATTTAGAATTGGCTACAAAGGTTTTCTGATTTTTAAATTATCATTAACTTAGGTAAATGGTTTATTTTAAATTAAAATCTTTGAAAATTATATATTTCAGGATGGCGATACTCCACTAATGAAAGCTGTACGGAATAAAAATTCAGAAATTGTTCAATTGTTGTTGGAAAAAAGGGCTAAAGTGTCTTCCTCTGATAAAAATGGAGATTGTGTTTTGCATATTGCGATGAGAGCGAGGTCAAAACAAATTGTTGAGCTTTTATTACGTAATCCTGTGAATAGTCAATTACTCTATAAACCAAATCGGAACGGAGAAACTCCTTATAATATTGATAGAAGTTCTGCAAAACCTATTTTACCGCAAATATTTGGATCTAGAGGATTAAATAGTCAAGAGGATGGAGAAAATTTACTTGGTTATAACTTATATTCGAGCGCCTTAGCCGATATGCTTTCTGATCCAGCTTTAAATATGGTAAAATTTATTCTGTGAACAATAAATTAGTTAGGTAATGCTTGATTTAAAAAATATTATACTTTTCTTTAGCCAATTACGATCGGACTTTTTGGTAAAAGCTATATTTATTTTTATATATCAGATATGTACCAGGTTACTTTTAACATGATTCTAATGCTTTTAAATATGATAGCTCGTTGGGGATCTGGGAAATCATTTTTACTTGGAAAATTGAGAGGTAATCTCTTATATTATCCATATTAGAGATTTTGATTTATTCTTTTTCTCTTTAAATAGATGAAATGAAATCTTATGCACGACAATGGCTAAAGCCGGTTTTTTCATGGAGCATTCTGGTTTTTTTGGTTATCGTTTGTTTAAGTTCGATTGTTGGAATAATTGCTGGACTAGCTTTACAATCTGTAATTTTTGGTGCTTCTTTCATGGTTGGAATAGTTTTTATTGTACACGTATTTCTATTCATTGTATGGATCAGCTCCAAAAGATCAAAATATGATTGGTCGTGGGCGAATAGATTGTCTTGTTACCTCGGCGTAAAAACAAATACATTGACATTGATCTGTCAAGTTATATTCTGCAACCCACCGGGAGCACAACAAGGCTCTGATTCTAATCAAATACAAGCTCAACCAATAAACTTTTATTTTACTGAACAAACTAAAATATCAAGTACAACAGGGGGAGAAAATTCTGTAGTTCAAATGCTGGGTTCTCTATATTCTTGTATTGAAAATGATTATGGAACGTTTGCAACAAGGTACTATTATACTACAAATATTCATTATAAATTACAGATTAGGTATATAATATAAATAGATAAATATAATATAATATAATAATAACTCATTTCATTAGACTTTATCGGGCCTTTCAACCTAAAATGACTTCAAGTGCAACCTCAAAATTTCGGAAATTTTGTTGTATTCCATATTTTATAATCATACTTTTTTGTTTTGCCTGCTCACTCCTGGGCATCGTTTTACTTGCGATGTATTTAACAAATATGGGATCATTGTAAGATACATACTAATTTATTATGTGGTTACTACCTACTATACTCTAATTTAATATGAACAACTGAAATTAAAATTTTCTTAATTCAAAATTAAATAGAATGGATAATCTCGTTCTCCAAATTGTAATGTATTTATGTGCCTTCATAGTTGGTAAGCTTAACTACTCGATTTTTAAATTGATTTTTTCACTGATACTGATATCTCCTTACTACTTTTAATTTTTAATTAATCTTTAGGCTTATTATTAGTTGCGAATTTGAATACTATAGGACAAGTGAGATCAATTTTATATTTTAAATGTCTTGTTAGAAGTTAAATTAAATAATTTTCTAAACGTTTAGATATTTAAAGCTTTGATATTTTCACATCGGAGACATTTGCAACGCACAGTATCAAAAATTTATGCAGTAAAGGCTGAAGGTTTTTTAAATGCTCTAAAAGGAGAAGTCAATTTGATGATTGATATGGTTAAATGCCTTGATGCATTTACTGGTCGACAAAGCAGGTAATATATTTCTAATTTATAAAATATACATAAATCTTATTTGTAAAACCACCTTGACTAACCTATTTTAATTATTTTAATTCAATTTTCAACTGTGATTCATAAAATGAAGAATGGTTGTGATCGTCGATGGTTTAGATAGTGGTAAGTTAAATGTAGAAAAATTAACAAACGGGAACACTTTTACAAATTTTTTATTATGCAGGTGAACAGGATAAGGTTTTACAAGGTAAGAGCTTTCTGTATTTCATAGATTTACTTTAACATTGCACAGCAGTAAATCAATTATATTTTATGCATTTTTTAGTTCTTGATGCCGTTCATATTTTATTCAGTGATGCAAAAGCCCCTTTCATTATCTTACTTGCAATAGGTAAAGAGTAAAACAATTATTAGAAAATTAATTTTTCTACCAGCTTGCTAATTATTTTATTTATATTTTAAAGATCCCCATATTATTTCAAAGGTAATTTTTTAATATATCCATTAATAATAATAATAAATGATAAGTTAAGTTTGGAAAATTCTAATAACAAGTACCTACATAGTAAATACGAATAATTTTATATTTTTATTCCTTAATGCAAATAAGAAATTGGAATTTAGAAAGGTTTGTGATAAAATTGTATAGGTAGATCAAATTAACGTGACAAATTATTTTTCAAAAATTATAGCACATTTTTTTTAACTTTTAGTTTTTTAGTTTTATTTTTATTAAATGCTTAATATTCTTAAAATAAAATAGTAATTTGCTTTGTTCTTTTGTCATTTTAAATAGGGTATTGAAATGAATATCAATCCTGTCCTGAATGAATCCAATATTGGAGGTCATGATTACTTAAGAAACCTTGTGCATTTGCCATTTTTTCTTCAAAATTCTGCTCTAAGGTAAGGAAAAGCAATGTATATAAAATGTAAATTAAGAGGAGTTTTTTTTTTACTTAAAATATAAAAAAATACTAGAAATCTTACTAATTTCAAACATTTGTAATCGTCCATCGAAGTCGATTTAAAGACCAATATTTTTAAAGACTATTGACTTATATTATATGCATAAAATTCTGATTCTCTAATTTTTTTTAGGAAAGTTAAACATGTAAAAATGATTGAAAGTTCTCTCAAAAAGAAAGCAATTGATGAGGAAGCATCGCAACTTCACCCCATGTCTCAAATTAAAGTATAAAACACGATTAACGTAAATAAAATAAAATATGAAATTAATTTAAACAATTATTCATTTTTTAGTTATCAATTAGAAGACCTTCAACTGAATCGAGTATGGCTGCCGTAGTCGGAACCACTGCCATAACTAGTGAAAAACCCAGTGAAAAGCCTAGTACTACCAAAAAGACAAAACGATTAGGATTAAAGGTAAATTCTGTTACTAATCTAATAATTAATTGAGACTTATCTAAATACTTAAAAGTGTCTTATTTTTAAAAATTATAGCTAAGCGAAAGGTACTGTCCTAAATAATATAAATATCTATACAAGTAGGGTAAGGTACTTATTACAAGTGCCTAGTTCAATGGTATATGTCATAAGTGGGTCCGTCGTCTATTTCTCACTTTTTTTTAAAATTTATTTTGGTTAGTATTGCAAGCAGCTTAGGAAGTAATATCAATCGAGTTGGTGGTCCGACTGATTTGAAGAAAATGCTACTTGGTGATGATTATTTTGTAAGTATTTTGATTTTACGAAAAATTATCAATAGTAAAGTGTTATTTATTTATTTAGTCTGACATAAATCCTCGATCAATAAGAAGACTATTAAATATCATCCACGTTACAGGTTACAGCAAAATAACATTTGATAATGTATATCTTTTAGCAGCAGCTAATCACATGACAAAATTAATGGTTTATTTTTGAAACAATTTTTAGGACGACTACTAAAAGCATTTAATGTGAGGCAAAAATAAGCTAATTCCAAATTCTTTTGACCATTTAAATTATAAATTGCTCAAAACTTTTTTATAGATTGATTTTAACTGGTACCATTTATCAGGTTGGTATTTATGAAAATAAATATTTTTATATTATAATCAGAATTTATAATTTAAAAAAATACATTTATCATTTCATTACAGCTTGGGTAAATGTTACAGGTAAAATGCTACTTTTATGTAAAGAGGTAGTTGGTAATATGTACAATATATGTACAATATATCCATCCATTCCATATCTTCTAGCCCCAGCAGAATTTCTTTTTCTAACCATTATAAGTAGGTAGGCATAGGCAGTATATTGATGATTGATGATAATGATTTAATTTTCCTTTACAGAACAATGGCCTTATCGTAAGTTCTATGCGAAATTTTAATCGAATTTATTTTTTGGATATATTTTTTGAGCTAACTTTAATATTTTTTGAATGAAAAGGTCTTTCGTGGATGATAATTTATTGTGAGCATTTTCAAAAAGATTTAGATGATAGTGTTCCTCTAAAAACTATTTTTGAAAGGTACAATAAAAAAAACAATACAATCAAAAAACTTGTAGGTATTAAAAAAATTAAAATATTGATGATTTTTTTCAGAGTAAAACCATATATTCCAACATCAAAAGATATAGACCCGAATTATATACTGGACCGTGATGAAAAAAAATTCGATATTTACTTATCATTGCACAAAGGCTCATTATTGATTTCAACGATCTATATATTTCTTCCTTTTACAATTAGTCTTGATCCACAATTAAGGTAAATATATTGAATCTTAAATCCAAGCTAATTTTATACGATAAAATTTCTCAACATGTATTTTTTGATCCACAGAAAGGATATTACTGGTATTTTAATTTTTTAATATATATAATAGTAATCATTATTATTTTTTTTTAATTTTCTGAATAATTTTTCAATAGAGCAATATCAACCAATAGAACAAATATTTAAACAGGGTGGTAATGGATATTCGCCAATTTCGCCTTTGCCTCAATTTCTTCAGCCTCAAAATTTCAATAACAGCTTGAGATTTCGTTCTGTTAGTTTAATCCTCATATTCACAATAATAAACATTTTATTTACGAAGATTTTTTATTTTTAAAGAGCGGAAGAAATAACACTCAAATATTGCCACATCATTTTATTCCTCCAATGTCGGTAAGCTATTCAATTACCTAACTAATTACTATTACTAATACAGAGATATTTGAGTAGGTACCTATCTATTTTTTAATTAAATTTTTTAGGCTGGGCCATTGAGTGCTGCGTATCATCATCAGGGTTATTATCCTTTTCAACCTCAATTCCAATCTCCTCCAATTATTCAGCAACAGCAGCAACAAGGAACTAGTAGTACAGCTGCTTCATCACCAATGTCGCCAAGTGACCAAACTTTATTAGTGAGTATTATTTATTGAATTGTTGATCTATACTAATTACACCCAAAATTCTTTATTGTTTATTAATTAATTAATTAGAGAGAATTAAAAAATAAGAGATTGAGTGTTTTGGGGATTGAAGGAGTTGGAGATTTATTGTTATCTTTATCTGGTTTAAGGTAAGAACTTTTTGTCTATCTTTCATAAATTTACTTGAACATATTAGTAAATCAATTATATTTTATACATTTTAAGACCAAATAATTTAGCAAGATATCAAGAGGAAATCCGAAAAAATAATATTTCAGGACGTGCACTTATAGTAATTTCAATTTAACTTAATTATTTAAAGTTAAAATGTAGTGTCTTATCTATTTATCATTTATTATTTTTTTTATTAGTATTGTGATTTAAATGATTTGAAAAATGTATTGACTATGACTTTTGGCGATTGGGAAATTTTTAAAGCTGCAATATTGCTCTTAAGAGAAAATGAAAAGAATTGGGCAATGGATAGTTCAGTAACCGATGACCAGGCTATTAAATTAAATGTTTCCACATCAGCTGATAATTGTAAGAACAAAGATTTATATTAAAACTAAAACTCTTTAAGATATATTTTTTAATCATTTTTAGCAAAAGATGCTGATGGAGGAAAAAAAATACCCAAACCAAGTAACTTAGAAAAACAGGTATTTACCTTTGATTTTGAATAACATTTTCTAGGTACTAATACTATTAGGTTAGGTACATAGCATAATGTATCGATATTAGCTTAGTTAAGTAGTACTAATTAAAAAACTAACCATAAACATTTTATTGATAAATAAAAGAGAAAAATTACTAATCAAACTCAATATTTCATACTTTTAATAACTAACACCTTATTTATTTTATTTTATCAAGCCCAACTTGTTCAGTAATTTTTTATGCTTTTAATGTTTTTATGTAGAATCTATCTAACGTTTGTATTTGTAACTCTGTGTGAGTCATTGTCTAACATTTTATTATTATTGTTTTTTGTGATTTTAAAACGAAAGGTTACGATGGAAGAAAAGATGCTCACACATGTACTAGAATTTTTGAATGATGATGCTAAAGAGGATGCAAGGAAAGGCGAAGACAGTTCAACTTCAACGCTAAGTCCTATACATTCTGAACCAGGTAATTAGAAAATAATTAAGCGATAATTTATGCTTGATACATTACTAATACTATATCTGGATAGTGTGTTGTTGTAATCTAACAGTTATAGATTTAGATGATAGTATCAATTTAGATGATCTCAACATTTATAGTTGAGATTACACCTGCTTTGCCTATTAATTATTTACAATTTATTATTCTATTACTTTAATACTTATTACAGTTACTGTTACTATAAAAAATTGATTCCAATAATATTTTCAATTAATAATAATATGTGTTTCAATTTTAAAAATTGCATGGCTTAATATTTTAATAACAATTTTTAAATTACCTTTTAATAGAGTATAGCTGATGGCTCTTATTCTACAGTTTTTTTCAAAACTAAAAATATTAATATAGCTTTTAATCTTCTCTCCTTCTCCTACTCCTAATGCATAATAGTTAGCTATACCTAATTAGTAGGTACTTAATTAACACCCATAGGTACCTATAAAGTATAATAAAATTCACTTTCACTTACAAAAATATTTTTATTGCACTTATATTCAAAGAACAATCTGATAACAGAAGCCGTAGAAATTCATCCAGCCGTAGAAATTCCTCCAAAGCTTTCTTAGATGAACGTGAAACAGATTTTTTATATGTTACCGAACACTTAGCTAATTTAACTACTGCAGAATTACCAGATTCTCCAAACATTAAACGAAGATTAGAGGAAGAGCTGGCCAAAAATGCAATTGTAGGAGGACAAGAAGATTTGCAAGAAGTTGTCACTGAATCTCCAAGAAAGTCTAAAAGTAGTATAATAAAAAATGAATCGGGAGCAACTAGTACTGCCTCACCATTTAGAAAGAAAAAAGTGAGTCGATCGCCAGATAGACCAAGAAGAATGTCTAAAAAAATTCATAAAGCTGCTGATAGTTCATCGGATTTTTCATCGGATGAAAGTCAAACGCCGCTTGTTAATAGAACTTCTGCAACAACATCGTTTCCTCCAACTTCAATTTCAAGAAAGGTACAATTTCAAACGAAATATTTTAGAAAATATAGCCATATTAGTAACGATAGCTAAAGAGATAGCCTTACTAATACTATAAGTGAGTCAAAAATTAAGGGCCCGTCAAAGATGGCAGGTATAGGTAGTAGAAAAAAAGTATAGGGATTTGGAATAGTAAGTTGGGGTACTATAAGACTTTTAATCTTATCTTATATTACCCCAACTTACTATTCCAAATCCCTATACTTTTTTTCTACTACCTATACCTGCCATCTTTGACGGGCCCTTGATTTTTGACTCACTTATAGTATTAGTAAGGCTATCTCTTTAGCTATCGTTACTAATATGGCCTTAGCTTGACTGGGGTCAAGTCCAAAGTCGAGTGTAAACCGACTCCGAATTTCCCTCAGAACATCTTCGTTTATCTATACAGAAATAAAAAAAGGAATTAATTTGATATTTAAATAATTACCTATACTAGGCTTTAATCAACTCACTAGATTCGACTATGGAGACTCACTAGATCAACTCACTGATTATTAATTGTGCGAGCAAAGCAGCGTTGAAATGTTATTTTTATCAAATAAAAATTTTGCGGTTCCAGGGGCCACCGTGCGGTTCCGGATGGCCGCACGGACCCGGGAACCATATATCTTTGCATTTCAAGCCAAGGGAAACTTTTATGTCAAATAAAAAAAATTGCGGTTCCGGCGGACCCTTAAAGGGTCCGCAGCACAGCAAGGAATGGGACCATCTGGGTTTTTTGTTGAATGACACACCCCCACCCTATGGGGGTCCTTCATGCCAAGTTTGGTTAAGATCTGTCCAGTAGTTCTCGAGTTATCCTCTAAACAGACAGACAGACATACATACATACATACAGACAGACGGACAGATAGAGGGACAAAGTGCAAGCAAAGTTGCATAGTAGGTGCTCGCTTCGCTCGCACAATAATTTACATGTATAATTTACATGAGTTTTACATAATGGTAAAGGATCAGAAATCAAAGATATATTTTTATTTAGTGTCTAACCAAATAATTGCGAATTTTGAGGGATTTCACAGGAGTCCTGGCCAAAGATTCATAATCAAAATCATGAAATTTTGTCAAAGGGCCGGTCATCATCACATCAATTAACTCCAATTGGCGAAGTTCTAAAAGCAAAAAATATTCCAGATTATTGTCAAACATTTTAAGTTACCTTATATAGGGTACTTACTCCTATACTATTTTTATGAAAAATAAATAATTTTACCTTTCAAATGTGAGAGTGATTCAAGTTTCAAACCATCGAGTTTAAATGGATATAAAGTCAGTTTTTTGAGAGTTTTACTCCAAGGGATATGCTCGTACTGTTCGTTCCACCACCTTTCCAGATTAAACTTATCCATTGGATCCACCTTGAATTC
>JAQIXA010003470.1:0-13988 GCA_034699045.1 Nanhermannia cf. coronata Gr-Ori-00579
TTTGAGCTATCACAGGTCCCTACCTATGGTTACTGAAAAAAATTACTGTTTGCGTTGTTTCTGAATAACTCGGTATACTGTTTAGCATAGCAGTTTATTTGAAAAAATACAAATTAGACATGTAAATAGAAATTAAATCATCTGCTTAAGATTAGCAGTATTCTTATCTCAATTTTCAAATTGAAATCCTAGTTTTCACTCATATGATTACAATAACTAATCTAGATTTTCAAAATTGAAAATACTACTAATAGTAAGTACTAGTCTGTTCATTTTAGAAAAAATTCAAAAAAAAATTGCTAGTAGTAAGAGACTTGTTTTTAACAACTTCTTTAATTTACTGCCAAAATTTGATTGTAAAATTTTACTAGGCATTTTAACCATATCAAAAAATTGTAAAAATGATTCAAAGAGCTTTTTGCAATGGTTTCATGTGTTTTTTGTGGGTATTGTTCTATTTAGTTAGATTTAGTTTTTGGGGTTTTTCAATGGGAATAAAATTATGATATGAATCTCAAGTTCAGTGCACTCATTTCATGTAGCCCACTCAATCATCATATAAAATTGTACCCTACAAAAAGAGAATACAAAACAAAATTCAAATTCAAAATACACGTAGTACTTATAATACTATTACAAGTAGAGTAGGTAGTAGAACAATTCTCGTAATTGTAAAATAATTGAAAACCATTTCAGAACCCAAAGCAAGTTGTACACTTGAAATTAAAGTTAAACAAATACACAAAATACTACTAGTACTATTATACAATGTATTGGACAATTGTATAGAAATCTGGGCAAATATTGTGTATGATCAAAAAGAGGTTTGAAAACAAGGTTATTTTGTTAGTGTTACTTTGTTTTTAAACAATACTATATAGGTACTAGTATACATTTTACTTTTTTGAACAATCGGGGTAAATGAATGAACAAGAATTTCCAACTATTAATTCAAATTACTACTACAAGTGTAGGGAAAGTATCTTTTTTTCTAGTCGATTTCATTTTTTATTTTATAAAATAATCCGTAGATAAAATTGAGATCAAAGGATCTATTCGATTTTTAGGCCTTTGTCATGTTAAGCCTCATATAAAGACCAGAAAGCCTATTATAACCCAAAGATATCCTTTGAAATTTGACAATACAGATATATTGGTTTTGATTTTTTTGATTTTCCAAAGGATATATTTGGGTTTCAGGCTTTGACCATGTTAAATCTCAGCTAAAGGCCTGATTATAACATTTATAAAAGTTCTAAGATTCTGAAATACGGATACTTTTTGACTAGCAGCATGATTGTATAAGCTGATTAAGGTTCTAAATGCTCTAAAAACAAGTTTTTTTTAGTAATTTTTTTGTAAAAAAATTCATTTTTTAGTGAAATTAGCCTGACATGATTCATTTTCTCATCATTCCATATCATTCTCATTCCCCCCATCATATTTATTTGACTTTAATATGCTTCTTTAATCCTATAAATCGGACAAATAATATGCTCTTTAATAGTAGGTAGGGGACCAGAAAATTACTTTCTCACCAAACTACCTCATAACCTATGCAAGTAAACTGTCACTTATTCAAGAAAATTTCTCCAAATCTCTAATCCAAATCCAAATTTTGTTTAGTCATTTCTAAATAATTCTCATATTTTATTCAATGAATTTGCTTTCAAACGTTACTTTTATGAGGAGGAAATTGTTCAACTGAAATCTTGGTTTATAGCGATTTTGGTCTAAATATTTCCAAATGACTTTAGACTGGACTTATATCAGTAAGTATGGGGTACTTACCTACATAATTGTTTATTTAGAAAGCTTGTAAATTTGAATTTTGGTAATTTTTCTGATTATAAGGTATACCCTTACTTGACTATACTCGTATGCTTGATCAAAAGTCAAAAAAATTCGTGGGCCAAGTCTCACACACAATTTTTCCCCATATTTAATCATGATAGATTGAGTTGAAACCCTTTTCTGACTCCCCAACTCCCTGTACTCTCCATCTAATTTATATTTATTCAATTCCAATCTGGAACTTGGTCGAAAAAAAAAGAGAAAAATCTACTTTGATGGTCAAACCTATTTGTTTTGTTTTGTTTTCCCCCAAAGTACAATATTATAACTTTGAACTACGGATAGTACTAGTACTTATTGTATAGTAAAGTTTAAGTGTAGTAGGGCTGATGCAAGTGTCGAAACACTGGCCAAAGTCAAGCTCTTTTAATCTTTTTTTATTTCCATTTGTCTTTTATAAACTATATGCCTCTTACTCACCCTATACATACTATTACTATACTTGGCCCTATTTAGTCCAGATACAATAAATTCTAATAAACTGCATAGCCCTACTACTTATACAATTCTGCAACTGCAGATTATCATGTAAAAAGTAAAAATGTAATTTCTATTATGCTAATTTAGGTAGTCAAAGATCTTGATTACATTATTTATGCAAAAATCCAAGTCTAAAAGGTTATCCGACCCATACTCACGTATATATATCAGTAGGTAATAGTAATTAGTATCAGAAATTCTTTTATAAAATGTCAATATTTTAAGGATTATTTTAACTAAACCAAAATAAAACACAAAAAAAAGTAATCTAGCCTAATTAGGTAGGGTATTCTACCTAAACTCTGTATCTATAAATGGATTAAGAGAAATACGATAATTTTGACATTTTTAACAAACTCTGACTTTTAAATGTGGGGCATCTCTTTAGAATTTAGGCTTATGTATTACAAATTAATAAATTCTAATTTCTACGAATGAACTATGAATTTTACATATACCCTAGTGTATGTAGGCAATTTTTTTTTCCAAATTTGGTAGCTATCCTCAAATTTTTGATTGCAAAATTCGTCTAAAATTTTTTTAAGTTAAAACAATTGGTCGAATGTTTAGCATCTAGTTAGTATCTTTAAAAATTTCAAATAAAAACATAATTTTGCTAGCAGTGTTTCGATCTTGACTAATTTTAAATCATATTTTAGATGAATACTTTGGTACTTACAATAATACAAAAAAATTCAAAGTGTTTTAAACCTAGTGGTACAAATTTGGCTTTTCTTATCACTTTTTTTCTTTTCATTTTGAAAAGTTGAAAGTTCAAGACCAAATTTTTTATAAATCTAGATAGATATACAATTGGGAAAAGTAGAATAAAATTCTTAAAATTATATCAATCTCAATTTCAATTGTGTTTTATTGCAAGGTTGCAACCCTCCGGATAGGAAATAACAAGCACATTATAAGCTATAAGCAAAAAAATGTATCTATTCTGTATTTTGTGTCATTCTTTAAGAATAAGGAGATAAATACATACTCACAATACTAGTAAGTATAGTATGTCGAGAATAAGCAATAGTAGAGATCCTTGAAACTGCGAATAAAATAGTTAAAATTCAAGGCAAGTTTCATCAAAAGAATACAAGGAAAAATGGGGAAAGTAGATAGAAAAAAGAGACATCGAGTAAAAAGAAAGTCTCAAATATCAGCAGCAGTTTCAGTGCAAGCAACTTCAATCTTGCTAGTAAATAATTGTAAATAACCAAATATCCAAATCTAAATTACCAAAAACTAAATCATAATTTTGTTTAGAAAAATACAAATCTTCAAAATACAAACCAACGTCACCGAGATAAGCATCTTGTTTATAAAAAAGGGAAATTCCTAAATTTATTTCAAAAATTGACATTGAAATTTTCGTTTTTTTATTTGAAATTTTCAAAATTCCTATGTTTTGACCAATATATTAAGTGACCCAGTATTAGAAAAGGGTCACTAAAGACAGTAAAGACTAAAGTATTTATCATTTTAGCATGTCAATTTTCCAAAAATTTATAAAAAGTACAAAATTTTACTTGTTATCTCGAATACCCTACTTTTATTGTATTTTAGAGCCAAATACCTCGAAAACTGACCTTAACCTACGATTAGGGTACTCTCCTATGTCTTGTTGCACAACTTTGCTAGTTGACATTATATTATGAGACAATTTGACATCAAATTTGTGTACGTTTTTTATCTTGTACTCGTACTCGTAAGTAAGTTGCATTTCACGATCTTTTTCGAATCGAAAAATCACTTGCATCTAACCATTATAATTCAGAATATAATGGTAGGTATTGTGTCCCATTTGTACAGAATAAATTTGGAAAAAATTGCCAAAAAAAAACTCCCACCCATACATATGGCTTTAATATCAAACCGATTTAGTCATAAGAAAAGAAACCAAAAAACCAAACCTTACTACTACTGTATACATAGAGTATAAGGTACTTTTCTCCATATTTGAAATACTTATAAAATGTACAGGAAGTAGAAAAATATTTTTATTTTTATTCGAAAAAAGCAAACAAATGTTGATGCAAATCACATTCTAGAAAAATACATAGTATATACGAGTACTACATAGTATCTGTGTAGTCTTACACAAATATAAGCATTTGTTTTCGCATACAAGCATTTCAAATGGATGTTCAAATTTCAAACTATGAAAATGTAAATGCACTTTCAAGCAGAAATACACGAGTTTTTTTTCCTACAATCATACTTGCATATTTAGATAGGGTACAGATACTTATACCTAGATATAAGGGGAAAAAATGAGACTTTTAAAGAAACCATTGAATGACAAAATTCTACTCGAGCAAGATGTTTCATTCTCAGATTCAGATATATCTCTAGTACTTTCTAGTACAACAATACTCGTAGTAGGTACTATAGTGCCTTATTGTTCTCGTGTTTCTTCATAGAAATTTTTGAAACTTTGAAAAAGTTATGAAGCAACATTTGGCATTGGGTAGTAGTTATTTATTTTGACAAAAAAGTAAGAGAATACGAATATAAAAATGATAAATTTCTTGCGTAAAATTTATAAATTTTGCGTGATATTTTTGGCTTCAGATTCAAAAATTCAAAAATGTCTCTTTTACTAGACTAGTTTACACATTCGATCTTGTCTTGGCTTTTTTAGTTCTCGAGATACTTTGTATTAGGCTCTTTGTATTAAAGAGTATCAAGAGTATAATTTGAAGTGTAAAAAAACTTAAATTTTTTACATATACGAGTAGATTCTTCTGATTTTAGAATGAAATCTGATCACTGATTGAGAATTTCTGCTGAAAGTTTGTCGTTTTTGAGGGAATTTTAAACTTTTCAAAGTTTTCTTAACTTTGAAATTTATAGTTATATACATATACGAGTACCTAAATCAAATGAGATTTTCGAAAAATTACGAAAAACTACAATTATCAGGCCTTATTACGGATTACTTGTGAGAAATTTCAGGTATCTTGAAATTTTGTAAATTATAGAATGGAAAATTCAAGCCTGTAGTTTCTTACAGCGACAACTACCTATATGTTCAGGTCAGGTGATGTTATAACGAGGTTTGACTCTTATTATTAGTTATTATTTTGTATTCTAAATCCATTTATTATGATATCTTGATAAGTCAAAAAAAATATTTCATTTGATTTGTTTATTTCGATTTTTGGTGGCTATTAGTATGCTAGACTGCACTTGTGAGTCTCAAAATCTCTAAATATGATATTACTATTCCCCTATTTCATATTTCTGATTTTTCTGTCCTTTGGGTATTATTATTCCCTTTTACTTTATACTCATATCTCTGTATCATATCCTTAGACTTTTGTGACTTGTGTATAGGGTACTTATGGCAAAATTTGGGTTTCAGTCAGTTTGACATTTGATATGAATGAATCCGTCGACTACCCCAACTTTTTCCCCTCAATCAAATCCATCATTTATCATCTCGTGTTGTACTGATATGAAAATGAAAGCAAAATATTGTCATTTTTTTTCAAGTTTTTACAAGTATGTCTCACTACTTATATTTGTGTGACTGTAATGGGCCGATTAACCTTTCAGATTCGGAATTTTTCACATAAGATATCTCAAGATCATGGTGGGTTTTTAGAAATTATAAAAAAATTTCAAAATTTGAATTTGTCTTGAAAAGTATCTTCATTTTGTACTTATCAAAACTTCGAAATTATAAATTCTAAATCGTCCAAAAACATTGTCTTGTCAGTCGTCTTAAACAAAAGGAAAATTAACGCCGATTTTAACTTTTTAGCGAAACGGGTAAATTTTGAGAAAAAATTTAAAATAGAGTCTATTTTGACTACTGTTTGAGAATTATCTACTTACCATACAAATACCAAGTATAGATTGTATGTACTTTAAATATGTATCTAGTATTTTTGTTTTCAAAAATTATCTAGGTTCAAGATCAGTGAATCAGTTATACAGATAGTAATGAAATATTTCAATGATATTTATATTTACATATATAATACAGATCTAAGCAATCGTGTCTGAGAATTAAAGTTGGAACTTTCATTCTTTTTATACAATTTCTACTTTTTTTCTTCTTCTTTTTTAAGGAAATAAGTTCTCAAACTTTTTTTTCTACCAAACTTTTTTTAAACTTTCGTCATACAGTTTCTCGACCCTGTTTAGATATAAAATACATATGTATTTGTATATTATTAGTTTGTACATATACATACTTGAGACGAGAAATATTCGGTCATTTTACTTGAGGCAAAGTGTCAAATGTCAAAAAACTACATAACGTTTATCCTAATTTCAAGAATGGGCCTTCAATTGAAATCCAAATTTGAAAAATAATTACCAAAATAAGAAGCCTCTATTCTCTATACCTTTGGGTACTTTTTTAAAATAAGATTTCTTGTAACAAAAAGTCCTATTGTTCGTACCAAACTCAAAGTTTCAGACATATAGGTAGGTCTAAAGTACTCGTATTTATGTAAGATTTTTCGATATTTTTTGATATCCATAGCTGAATTAGATAGTCTAACTATTTTATTGGTAAATTTTGGCAATTTTTTGATATTTTTTGATAATATGATACTTAACTCGTACGAGTACATTTGTATCTTATTGAACAATTTGTGATTTTTTCAAAATTTATTTTTTAGGAAAAAATTTAGGCATAATTTTTGGCATTTTTTGATATTTTTCAAAAAAATTTGACCGTTTCTTTTAAAAAATGTGTCAGTGTTTTGTACCTACAACTATCTAGTCAGAAATCAAAAAAGTGTATTTCGATGTAGTGCACCTTTTCTTATTTCTTTATCTGTACAAGTATCTGTACATTTTCTGGAAAAAAAAACTTTTATTTTTTCATATCCATTGTTAAAAAAGTACAAGTTATTTGGTCGATCTCCCCTTAAATCAAATTTTTCCTCGTGCGTTCATCGAAAAGAAATGTTTTTCCAACCAATTTCATTTGCTCAATTGCTCATATTACAGATATACAGCTATACTTACACACCCACAAATATTCACAAAAATTTTTCTTCTACTGATACATACGAGTTGGGTACTTATTACTTATACTAGAATAATAAAAATATTTGCCAAAAAATCCCATCGTTTGCAATTACACGGGACTAATGGCTTATACATACAGTATAGTATCTATTCTATAATATGTAAGTACCTATAAATACAACTGAAAAATACTCAAAATTGTAAATTTGAAATCTATAGATTGTAATTTAAGGGCTCTAATTTAGCAGAAAAAGGAAGATTTTGAATTATTAATGAGATATTTGCATCTAAAAAACCTATATATAGGTAGGCATTAGGCATATATTAGCTCGTCCAAAAAATTTATCTACAAATATCACTTATATCCTGCTTTATATTTCCATTTTGTTTAAAAAAAATTTACATTCAAATTCATTGGAGTTAACTTCTCGTTTCAAAAGTTTCGAAATTTCATTCAAAATTTTAGTTTTTGATATCTAGGTAATTAAAATTCAAGTACCTATCCTACTATCTAATTAATCGTAAGATCTAATTAATCGTAGAAATTTACTTAATCTTAATCTAATTTTGAAATACAAAGTAGAAACATATCCCCATCCCCATATTTTAATCACTGGTAAAGCTAACAAAATACGGCTTATTCAGCTCTGAAAATCCATATTTTGATCTTAAGTCTTTGAATATGCTTTGAATAAATTGAGCTTTTTGAAAGCCTACATACTTCTTTATAAAGCTATTTTAGCTTCTAAGAATATACCTAGTTTAGTAGTTTGTCATCTAAAGTACAAACTATACTGATACTATCAAGTATAGGCAGTATTTTGCACAGTAAGCCATAAAATTTTGATTCAATTTTGTAAATTGTTCAAACCACACTGGCTGTCTCAGTTTTTGGGAAATTAATAAATAAAGACAAATTAGTGCTATACCTACAATATTATGTCTAACAATCTCTTAAGTATTTCTCAGAATTTCCTTTAAAACACTAGTAGGACCTTATAAGCCTAAGTTACCTAAGTAGGTGAAACTCATAAAGATCTAATATTATACACAATAGAAGGAACTACTAGTATTAGTATTAGTAAGTAGTAAGTAGTAAGGTATTTTGAATTTCTAAAGCACAATTTATCCCACTAATTATAATAAAATCCAATTGTCTATTCTTTTCCCTAAAATTCTAAAATTTGAAATTTTATGACCCTTCCACTAATTGGTCTATACAAATTTTCTCATTAAACAACAAAATAATAACATACTTGCAAACTATTTTATTATTAGTATTATATCCTCATTAGATGATCCGGTCATTAGGTCTAATTACATTTTGGTCAAAATAAAAATTGGGTAATAAAGTAAGGCACTGAGAACCACTTATCGTTGAAAGGGTTCACTTGATTTTTTGCGTTAAAATGGCACAACTTGACCCTATAATGATCTTTCATGCCAAGTTTGGTTAAGATGGGTCCAGTAGTTCTCGAGTTATCCTCTTTACAAACATACAGACAGACAAACAGGCAGACAGATAGACGGACAGACAGACAGATGGACAAAGTGATAGCAAAGAAGAATAGTAAGTGCTCGCTTCGTGTCGCACACACAAGAAATACAAGAAATACTGCATTTGAAGCTAATGAAGTAAAAATTCATTTTTCTTTAAATTTTCTTCGCCAAAAAGGGGTTTAGATTTTGACCCTTCAAAATATTTAGATCGAAACGGTGCTAGCTTATTAGGCATCAATTTTTAATATAATTGGAGTTTTTTCATAGGCCAAAAATAGCTAGCTAATGAAATGATAGAGAGCCAATTGAAACTAAAAGATTTTTTGTATTTTGATATTATATCTTTTTGAATATTTGACCATCCACAATGTGTATATAACATGTACAAAGTATATTAAATACCCAAAATGGGACATTAAATAGCCGAAATTTATGATGCAAAGTTTAAAAAAGTCATAAATATTATAAAATGTAGGACAGAAATAATCGTTGTACTGTAAAGTATCTGTACATACTATAGTAGAATTCATTTGGTTGGAGGTAGCCAAAAATATCAAAATATATTAAATTGTTTCGAATAAATTTAAAATTGCTCAAATACAATACAGATACTATGTAGATACATATACATATAGTAGTAAATGTATGGGGTAAAAGGATCGATTAAATATCTCATGTCCCATGCTCATCTAAATCTAAATTCATGAAATTGAATAACATAATATTTACATTTAGACCATGTTCTTTTAGTATTAGAGACTGATATATATGGTAAATGTATCATAAGATAAATATTGACTTTTTAAAATTGATCTTGGACACAAAATTCCTTTCGAACCCTCCATAAATATCGTACTTATCCTTAGATACCTAAGTATATTCATTTTCCTCCTTGTTTTTCTATGCAAAATGGACATGTTATCTTTTAATATGAGATTTTACTATTTCATCATTTCGAAAGCTCGAATAAATCAAAAAAACCTAAATATTATCGTTAGGTATAAAACCCTTTATAAGAGGAGGTTTAAGTACCCTATATAAGTATCCTAGATGTATTAAGAGTTACTTAAGATTAGGATAAATGTCATTACTGTAGGTATTTTCCATTTTTTTATGATTAGATTATCATAAATATGTTTAACCATTAGACTTTTAAAAAAGTTTTTATTTTATTGGTTTCCCCCTATGGATATGATATATAAGAGTATGAGGTATAGCTAGGGTGATTTTAATAATTAAATTTCTGTCAGTGTGTCCGGGTGCAACTGTGTCTCTCATCAAAGTTCAAAAAAGCGGAACGGATCGAATCGAATCGAAAACCGAAAAAGACCAAATTCGTGAAGGATAATGGAAATAATGGATTTGTAATGGGCTAATTTGATACTTGGATTTTTAGTAGAGGGGAAAAAAAGGGTTAATCCCTTCTGTCTCTCCTTATCTTTATATTTGACCCTTTTACAACTACTATGCATTCAACCTATCTGTATATACATTGACTCGAAACTCATTTTCGGTACAACTTTACTTCCAAATAATTCGATTTCCAGCCAGTTAACAAGTTACCCTATTTTTAAATTAAAGTTTACCTTTTTAGCTCGTTTTTATAAAAAAGTCCTTATTAGTCCTTATTAAAAGTGTTACTTACCATAAGAAAAGATTCAACCAATTAGAAAATATGACTAAAAGTTTAAATCAAGACAGGAAAGTCTACAGTCTCATCAGAATGTATCAGTAGCTGTCTATTTTAAAAACTCAAATCTCATTACCATTATGATTTAAAATAATAATGTTAAAACCTTCAAGTTTAAAGATTTCTCCTTTTCAAAAATAAAAAAGAGGAAAAGTTAATAAAATGGATTTTTACTAATACGAGTACGGAGTATACCTACATGTATAATTAAGTTTTTTGAGGTTTGTATCAAAAAATAGAGGGGTAGGGTAGGTATAAAATGTGATTTTTTAAGATTTCAAAAATATAAAAATCGGTAGATTCGATCAAGGCTTATAGACAGAATTCTCCATAAACCTCAGCTCAGATTCGACATTTCATAATTTAATTTTTATCTACGAAATTTATCCAAATAGGGCATTTTGATATATCTTTAGATATTTTAATTTTGCCAAATTGGTAATCTAAAAATGTATTTGGTATTTATATTCTTGATTTACAAAAGTAGGGTAAGATATGTTGTTACCCTTCAGTGCCTATTCCTCCATCATGACCAAATCCTCCAGCACCTATTCCTCCATCATCACATCATTCTCCAGCACCTATTCCTCCATCATGACCAAATCCTCCAGCACCTATTCATCCATCATCACATTATCCTCCAGCACCTATTCCTTCACCATGATGACCTAATCCTTCATCTAAACCTTTAACACCTAATTACAAGCGAAGATTATTTGAAAAAACTTCAAAAAGTTGAAAAAAACCGACTGAGAAAAAAACAAAAATCAAAAAAGACAATCATGATGAAGATGAAGAAGAAAATGAAGTCCTTGGTCAAGGAAAATTCAAAAATATTGAAAAATCTTAAGGGGAAACTAGCAAATGACAATTTTCTCAAAAAAATCCTTTGAAAAATGATGCACTTTTTAATTAAATAGCCCATTATTTAAACTGTCCACATATTGAAAGCAAGTGTCCACAAATTGCCATCCAATAGCAATAAGTGGATGGCAATTTGTGGACACTTAATTACTAGTTAATTATTTATATTTTTTCTAAAAATAACTTAGAATAGTAATTTCAAGTTATTGTCTAAATGATTTGTCCAAAAAAAAGTTTAATTAACTTGAGTTCAGATGTCCAAAACCATAATTAAAGTTGAGCAATTAGAATTGCACTTTAAAGATTAAAACTTAATTTTTTTTTTGAAGCTAAATACTGAATCGAATTAGCAAGCTTTACAATTAACAAACTATTGGAGGGTTACTTCATCATGTTTAGTACATTTTGCCCTTCTCGGTTTTTATAAAATGTTAAGTATTCAATTAGATAATTGACATTTAAAAAAAGTTAGGTGTCCACTAATTGCATGACTGTACCCTATATTTTTATATCATCAAATTTGAGATTTTTCAATAATTTAAATCAAAATATAATTCAAATAAATTTTTTGATCAATTTTTATACAAAGAAATATCTGTTATGAAAGAGTTCCTTATTTTTATTTTTTGATTATCTCGAGATACATTTCAGAATATATTTCTAGGAGAATAAAAAAATCAACAATCGTTATTCGATTTATGGTCTTTAAACTACCAATGATACATTTTTGAGTCAAGTACCTTTACCTACCCATTATGTTAAATAAATCAGTTTTACCCTCACGAACCGAAAGCCCGCACTCTATGTTTAATACAAAATTAAAAATAGCTAGTTTAGTTTTTATTTTAGATTCGAATATTTAAAATTTAGACTTTTTTAAATTTTGTAGAATTTTCAAAATTTAACAAAAAAACAATGAAAACTTTATATCAATTGATAGTTATAATTTAATGATATGTGAAGTACAAATAAACTTTGGTCATTCTAAAATGTCATTCAAAAAATTTATTTTAATATATGAAGTTACATAACATTCGAAAGAGCTCTTGTAGTTTTATTATATACTATAAATATGCGTATTAGGATAAATGAACAAACAGTGTTTTCTCCAAAAATAGAAAAAATCCAAATTTAATTTAATTTAATTTTAATTTTCCCGCCTTACAGATTGAAACTCCAAACTCTCGTCAAATTTGGGCTTTTTTCGGCTAAATTTGTGTCAATTTTGGTTTACATAATCCGGGATCCGCGGTTTCGGCCGCGGAAAGACGGTCAAACATGACGGGAACTATGATGCTTTTTTATTTGTTATTAATGAGTGCGGGCTAATACATATAAACATTTGATCTGAAATTATAAAATTTAAACAGCTAAATATTTTTTATACACTACAAATTGAATAATTAGTAAAAGGAAAAAATCGTCTAAAGAAATGACCAACTAAACTAAACTGTTTAAATTGCACAAATTTGGAGATTTAATTATTGAAAAATTCTGCAAATTTAACAAAATAAATAATTAACTAATACCCTTTAAAAACTGATAAAAGTGAGACCACATTGCTGGTGATGATTTCAATGATTTTAAAAATAAATTCTGTCGAAATGATGTTAAAATTATAGAATTGTATCCCAAATGGTCGAAGTGATTTTACCATTAATTTATCCAGCCGATTTCTCAAGTTAGATTTTTTGAGTGTCTCAATCGTACTCTCACTCAATGAATAGATTTTTCCACAGCCAAAGAAAAAACTAAAGAAAGTGACGAATGCAAAAAATGCCAACATTGGCAAAAAGACGTAGACTTCAATTGAAAGGTTTTCATAGAGAATAAAGCATGCCGAAGTTATAACTAAAAAAAGCAATTTTTTTCTTATTATTAATTAATATGTTACTAAATATTTGTTCTAAATATAATATTTGGTTTGTGTGTAGGGGTAGATTAGGAATAGTTCGGAAATGATTTTATCATTTTAATATCCTTTTTTTTATAAAAATTCTGTTGTTTATATGTCCTGATATTTTAATATATATTTACGAGTATGGATTTAGTAAAATGAAGTATTATTCAAATATCATTGATAATCCGTATACGTCAAAATCTTGGTGAGAACTCAAGAATTATAAGTCAACTCCACACCACCACATATTACAAGGCAAAACCAACAATAAGAAACTTTGCTATTGTCAGTTCAAGTAAATGCCTAGTGGACATGTTTATGGTCAATTAAGTCATGCAAAAGCCCAAAAAGATTTTATTAACTTGCTCATATATTTCATTTTCAATTCAATTGAATTAAAGAGTAATTTTGATATCCCAAAACATATCTACTGTATAATTTATAAGTATTCTATCTTAGTAAATGAGGGAGCTTTTTTAAAAAATGCGCTTTCGTTTGAGATATGTATTTTCATTTTTGCAACTTTTACGCAACTTAAAAATCACTTTGTACGCTGAATCTATTTGATATTAATTTTTGAATTTGATTAAAAAGTAATTTTTTTGGCTCGTTGTCTCTTTTTAAAGATAAAATAGAAGTACTAATGTTTTTTGCCTACGAATGTTTACTACGATAATTTGATTCTTATTAACTACAATTCATATAAGG
>JAQIXA010003471.1:0-13987 GCA_034699045.1 Nanhermannia cf. coronata Gr-Ori-00579
CACTTTTAAAAAAGAGTGGTACATGTTATAACTTACACTCTGGTGTTAATATTTTCTTGTATTTACTTGACGGTCCTCCTTTATCTTTGGGTGAAGCTGAAGCAACTTCTTGGTCACCTGATGATGAAACACCACCTAATGAAACAAATATAAAATTACTTTTAAAAATCGAAATAATTACAAATTAACAAATATTGTATTTACCATGATCTTGGACGTTAATTTCTCCATCATTAATTGTCGTATTTTTATGGTTTTTTAACTCAATTTGTGATGATGATCTTCTAATCGACTTCACCATTACATTCAAAATTTTCTTCAACATTCAAATGGCTTTGCCTGTCTTTAATGCTTCTGAAAATACAAAAAAAATACAAAAATATAAATTAAAATCAGCTCTGAAAAACTCAACAAACTGAATACATGAATAATTGTGGCTAAAATCTGATTTCTCAGAGCTAAATTAAATAAATGAATAAAAAGTAAAGTTTTTGTAAAAAATAGAAAATATTTATGTAGGGACGGACGGTTGTAAATGTAAATTACCGTTCGTCGTTCGTTGCCAATAGTCAATTTTTTAATTTATGAAAAAATACATGATGATGATCTCAATTACCAAAGTCCATATCTGTGAAATGAAGGTCCTAAATTAGATTTTTCAGAGCTGAATGAAAATGAAATGGAATAATTTAGACTCAAAATCAAATCGATAATCGAATCATTGAAATTGACAGTTTGACACTTACTTGGTATGACTAGGAGACCCGGTTTTTGATGAATAGGGGTGTCAATTAGTTGACGATATAAATCAACTGTCCAACTGGTGACCTATTCTTGACCCTTTAATTATCTTCAATTACAATTAACCTTTTAGTGTATAAAGTATAAAGTTTAGAACTTTTTATTTTATTTTTATTTTTGTTATTGTTTATGTTTATTTTCTGCTTTTTCTGCAATTGAAATGAAATTCCGCCGAATAAATTTCATATTCTAGACAAAAAATTTGACTTTTTTTTGGCTGATTTGAGAAAGTAGGCTTTTGGATAAAAAAAGGGTGAAGGTTCAAAAGGTCAAATTGACAGATGACCAAAGGTCAAGTGGTGATATGACCCATATAGTAAGATAGGTCTATTCGAGATCTATCGATTCGTCTCGGGGATTTATTCTTAAAATTAGCAAATCAAGAGATATTGAATTTTTACCGAGTCGAAGTTGAGGTCGAAATTCGAGTCTCCTGAACCTGAATTTTAGTTGATCTAACCCTATAAACATTGGTCTGACGATTCAGTACTGATTTAGTATTAGACGTTTCGTGTTGATTTATATCTGGGATGCCCCTTTTTTCAGCAAGAAATCAACACTCGCAGTTCAGCATCGAAAGGGTGCGGTTTAAGCATTGACAAAATAAACATGCTGAATTACCAGCACATTATCGTTACTGAATCAATATTGTTTGTAGCATTGAATTAGTATTGATTTGGTTTTGAAATGGACGAAAATATCAATGCTAGCTATACCTACTTCTAGTACTTGACTATTCAATACAGATTTTCTACTTAATTCAATCAAATTCTAATAATAATCTTGAGGAATGAATGAAAAATTAGGTATGTAATTAATTGGGTTGTCGAGGATCAGTGATGGGATGTGTAATTTGTACCATACTAATCTACTTTAGCCAATTAACTCTTAAATTAAAATGAACATTACAAGTTAAATAACATAAAAAATCATATGTACTTTATTGCAAATAATAATCTATCTAAAATCAAGAATTTAATTTGATGTTGTTTTTGGCCAGAATTGTTGGATGACAATAACGTTTGTAAAATTGATAATTTCACTCAACATATAATCACTTTTAATTAAAATCACCATTAAAAAAGATCAAGGATTAAAACAGGATTAATTATATTATGACTCAAAACTGAAAGATTAATTTTGAACTTTGAGCGTTGGGATTAATGTAAATTACTACTGCTTTTCACAAAATCACATTGTAAAATTGACAATTATATCTAATTATGCTCAAATATGATCAATTTAAATAGAAATATTGTAAATTAAAGGCAAAAGGTCAAAAATTTAAAGAGAATTTGAACTTGTACTTTTAAAAAATGCAAGTCTGATTACAAACCAAAAGTTTAACTGACCAAAGAAATTCTATTTGCCGCCTTAAAGGTCACATATAATTTCAATACCTTTTCAGCATCAAACCAATGTTATCATTATAACCATGTTTTGGTAATGTTAAAGTCAATGCATAAGCAGCACCTCTATTTCAGCATGGAAATCGACATTACCTTTTCAATATCTTTTCAACGCAAACAATTGTAGCAATAAAAATGACCATACCAAATCAACACCAAAATGATAATTCAAAAACCCTCAATAGTATTTTCGTATCTCAAAGGTACTGAATTGTTACCATTTTTGTAATTTTCGAGGTATTGAAATTTCAAATACAAAATCAATGCGAAATCAATTCGAGAAAATTAAAATCAGTACGAAATCGTTACCAATTGTTTATAGGGATACAACATAAATATTATTAAATATAAATTATTATGTAATTTTAGGTGTTGTACAAGTACAAGGATCTATTCTAGAACATAGTATCTAAATGCCTTTGTGAAATATTTCTAATTTCAGGATGGTTGAGGGTGAGGGTGAATCTAGGTAGTGTACAGTGTAGGTATAAATAAAAATAAAAGCACCTTGAATTCCAAAATTTTTAGAGCATTTCCTATACAATTATACATAGCTTAGGTTCATGTAAGTATCTCGTGGTATTCATCAATTCATCATAGAAATATTAGTTTAGGTATAGTTTTGTAACAGTATAATAAGTAGTAGGTGAAAGAAAATAAAAATAATCAAATATTGTATGTTCATCTGGATAAACTGATGTGTTTTTTCGAAGGGGCAGGCAGGCAGGCAAGGGCACGCTTTTCAGAACGATTTCGCGGTTTCATCATCATCAACAAATTGAACATTTGGCTCTTTTCTCAATACATAATATACCTATACATGTACCTAAGTACTAATACTATTCTAAATGGTTTTGTACAATATCCTGAAAAAAATACTCAAATAATTGGTTATCTTTCCACTCTTGATGATGAAAAGTGCACCCGTTTCTACTTACGATTATTCTAGAACAAGTAAAATTACACCTTTTTGCAAAAAAATAGCCAGTTTTTTTATCTTGATCTTGGACTAATTAACTTCTCTGGAATTACATCTAATTTTGATCAATTTTTGAGAATTTCGAGTAAATAAAGTCAATAATGGCTTTGCAATTTCTACATTGTAATATGGTGTAATTTTGCCATTTTTTGATTTTTGAATTTTTTATCAGATTAGTTCATGAATATGTGAACTATCCTTACAAAATTTGATCAAATACTTTGAAAAATTTTCTCTGTATAAATATAGTAGGTACCCTACTTGTATTGAGTTGAAGCTTAAAATTTTGGAAATTTTTAGAATTTTTTTTGAAAATCTCGTGAATCTTTACTTGCATTTTAAAATTTACAAAGCCTAAAGATAGGAGTAAGCAGCCGAAGCACGTTTTATTTGACTTGAACCGATAACCGACAAATTTCGATGCATTTCTTACGTCTACTATAAATACAACATTTCACTTGTTTTTTTCTACATCACAATCAATAGTATACAAAAACTACTGTAGTTTTTGAGAGTCATAGATAAACTATTAATTTTTATTTAAAAAAGCACAAGATAATCGGTTCTAACTTAAGTATACTGTAAGTGTAAGTACCCCTCCTTTACAGATAGTTGGCCCTATACTAATACCCTTAGAAAAAGTAGACAAGTCAGGCTCAAGAATCAGGAACAAAAGACAACATTATTAGTCTCATAAGGATCCATTTTTTAAATGGATCCAATACGTACTTGAAGAGTACGTACTATATGTAGTATTGTATTTGCAAGCAATTATTTTTCTTATTTTATGGGTCTACTAATCACTCTTGTTAAAAAATCCTTAAATACATAAGTACATACAGAATAAGCAGGTTTAGAATACATAGATATTCTACAGATAGGTTTAATTGTTCTCATTTCAAATTGAAGATTTTGAGATTTTGAGCTCTAGAGATGCTTTTTCAATTACCTACTTGAGAAAGTTTAGAGATTTTGATAAGCATTTTTATTCATTTGGTTTTGTATCAAGTATTTAGAAAATTGAATTTACTATAATGTCATTTCACAAGGGTCAATTTCAATTCAAATCAAATTAAATCAAGATCTCTATCTATCAACTTATTTATTTTATTTATCTATGTACTCTTAACATTAATGCAAGTATACAAAATTGAACTCGAAAAAAAAATTTTTAGGCAAAATTCCTTGTACGAGTATCTGTAAAATCTTAAAATTTCAATCCTGTAGGTATAGGTATATATTTTCTGAAGTATAACATTTCAATTCTAAAGTAAAATTCTAGGCTTAAAAAATGCCAAAGTTTTGGATACTTTGTCATTTGGAATTTGATAAATTGTCATAAAATACAAAAAAAATTATAAATCTCGAAATCTGAAGAATCTGAATTTGAAGAGTTTCAAGACTATGGACATAATATAATATAACACAAATTATACTAGTAAATAGATTTAAAGGATTCTAATCAAGCTCTTAAAAATGAAAATTCTTATGTACTAGGTAGATACTTTATTAAAGTGCACTAGTAGGAAAGGTACTTGAATTTACATCATATCCTATCTGTCCTCATACTGGATATTTAAAATTAAAAATATATTTTTTTGAATGAATGAAGGCAGCTGCTGATGATGCTGGCAGGATGAACAATACTTGAATTATTTTATAGTCGAGATTTCTCGTAAGTAGATCTTTTATTTTTACTTTTTTTTTCAAAGATATTTACTCAGGTAGACTCCTCTAGGATTCATTCAACAGGCTCCTTGGAGCAGTTGTGCAAGGTTCATATGGACAATACAGTAGGACTATAAGGACGAGGGTATAATGAAATATGTATATGGATAATGATTGCAGGTTTTTGGACTTGAAATTTAAGAAAAGGGCCCTTTAAGGAGTCTTAAAGGCACGTGGCTGCCTGCCGAGTGAAGGCAGGTGAGGACTTTGAAGATTTCGGATATGAAAGATTTCCTTTCCATATTATTTTCTACATTTTTGGTGCAAACAACTCAGCTCTACAAGTACAAGTAAACCTGCTAAAATCTCAAAAATTAGTTCAGATAGAAAACTTTAAACTTGAACATTTTCAAGGATATATTAGGGATCCTTCGGAAACGATTTTGAAATTTAGACTGCCTGATTTCTATTAAATGTGTTGGTATTTTTATCTGTTTGATCGAGAATATCTTGGCTATCTCTAGATAGATTAGATATAGATAATATAATAGCTTCAGATCAAAATACCAACTGGTTCAGCTGTACTCTCTCAAAAAAGTCTCAGGACTATTCCTAATCTACCCGTTAAAATTTTGATAAAAATTGTTCTACTTTGCTCCAATCTATGAATTATAAATTATTTCCAAAAATTTGATTGAATTTTTTGTATTTAGCCGAAATATCGCACAAATAAGAATCATCTAAAAAATGGATTTAAATACTTTTAGATAAATATCTGGTCAGTATATGAGCAAATATATCTACTTTGAATTGAATTCTTATATCAGCTTGAAATCCTGGATTTCGTCCTTTTGGTTACTTACTAAATCTGGGATTTCAAAGAGAAAATTTCTATTTATAAGAGTTTTAAGAGTTGATTTTGAGGAAAAATGGATTATTTTTACATTTTCTGAGAAAAGTATATCCTTACTTGCCCTGCCTTGCTTAAGCTTAAAGCTTATATGAAAAAAATCTTTAAAACATTCATAAGGTCCTCATTGTGTGACAAAATTTAAGGCCAAGGGTCCAATGCCAACTTTGGATTTGGATTTTAGAGAACTAAATGACATGACACTCTATCCAATATTTCAAAAAGTAAGATTTTTATTCTATTCTTTTCTCAACAAAAATATATATTTATGAATGAAATGAATGAATCATCATAACTATAACTTTGGATTTTTTTTTGCCAAACCCAACTGTAGAATATAATGTCCTTCAAATCCTTCAGAAAAGTTCAACAAGTAGATCTTTTCATGACCTACACTCAATCTGGGTATTTTTAAGTTTAAGGTTAGGGTGCTTTAAAAATAAAGTTTAAAATATGGCCAGAGGATTCAGAATTCTGGCACACTTCATAAGTTCTTAAGAATTATGGGGATTTTGGGCCAAAAAACTTGAAATTAAAGCATTGTTGTAGTATAGTATCTTATCCTTAGTAGTACTAGTATCTTGTAATATTGTAAGGTATAGCTATAAAGTAAAAGTAGAATTTAGAATTGAAATTGAAATTGACTATTGACTAATAGTAAGTAAGTGCTAGATTGGAAATTAAAATTAAAATTGTAGCTCGTTATTTCTTACGAGTTTAAGGGGTTATTAACACATATTCTCCGAGAAATTTTATGATCTCAAGTGCAAACCATATGCCCTTTGGCCCTTGTAGTATTAGCCCGATTTTTCAAAATCAAAAAAGTTGTCCGTTTTTTTTTATCAACTTTTGGCAAACTTGGTCTGATTCTTTACCCTAATACTAATAAGTGACATATTAGTACTTAAGTATCTTTAATTAAAGGAAAGTCGTAAAAAATGAATCTTTGTCACTGTAAGCTTTAAAAAGCCTTAATTTCCAGATGTTTTTAAGCCAATAGATGGATATTTTAGTCAAAAAAGCATGAAAACTCAATTTTTAAGAATTCCCTCTGAAGATTTATTAAAGGTCTAAAATTTATTTCACAAAAAAGTTCCATTATGATTGAAAGTGAAACATTTGGAAATAAAACAAATCATTTTTTCATTATTTTTTTTAGTAGGTAATTTTTTATTTTTTTGAAAAAAACCATTTATAGGTATAGGTAATTCAAAGCCAAAATTTTATTTATTGATCAATTTTTGGCAAAATACATCCATTTAGATTGATAGCGATTTTTTGATTGTAATTCTAAGCTTTTCTGACGATTGTCAACTATTTTTAAGCCTTACATCTTTTTAATTTAGGTGGTAAGGTGACGGTTACATGGTTTCTTATCAAAGTCAAAGGAAATGTCCCGAGTCTTATTTGTGCGACATTTCAGCTCAAATTTCATAAATTTGTGACACAAGCCGAGAAGTACCTACCCTATATCTAGTATTTAGATACTTGTAACTAAAACTTGTAAATTTTTAGAAACCCTATAAATAAATGTAAAAATGTCAAGTTGTAATTTAAAAGTGTAGCCATCCCCTTTTTTGACAAATTCCAATCAACCGAGATAATTAAGTTTAACCTAACTTATAAGTAATCTATATACTATATAGTACTTATTAGCTACTAGTACATACCTATACAAATATCAGTACTAACCTCAGCTCTGTAAGAAAACCAATTAACTGGGTTTTAAGTCAAGTTCAAGTTCAGCCTATTACTTGTAAATTGTTTTAGGCAGAATTGTGTAAAGTAAACCTGGGCTATTTAAATTTAATAATATAGTAGTAGTACCTACACCATAATACAAGGTTTCAAATGATAATCTATGGGCTCTTTTTCAAATTCATGGAATTTGAAAATAAGAGATTTCAATAGTACCTACCTATTTAACTACAAAAGCTCACTTTTAAACCAAAAAATCGATATAAATAAAAATTTAAACTATTCTTTATCATCTGATAGCAAAAATTTCCTAAAAAATTTTGAAAATTACTTCAAAATTCGAACTGTAAAATTTTGATGATCAAGCTTTGGAAATTTTGGCTCTTTTTATAGAAATTTTTGAAATATTTTAAGAGTATTTTGTTTCACCTTTTCAATTTTATGGGCACTACAGCCCCCTTTATCATGTGTCTTCGAGCTAATCAAAGGACTTGTAAACTGTGTATTATTAGGTGTATACATGACATGTGATTCAGTAAATTTTACATTTATTATGTAAGAAAAACTTTTGTACTTTATACTACCGTATAGTATAATTTCAGGGGAAGGTGTTGAAATCACTTTTTGAAATTTGAATAGAATTTTTCCATTCAAATTCAAAATTAAATTTATCCAAGTCAAGTCAAGTATCAAAAAGTGCTCGAAAAAAAAGATCCTTAGAATGACATTGCACAACAGGCCATGCTGTATAAAATACAAGGCTTACTCACATGTTCTTAATGTAAATTGATTAAAATATTGTAGTAATCTTATCCAAACATGTCATATGTACATGTCATGACAAACAAATAATTCAAAAACTCAAAAACTAGGCATTATTATAGGTACTTATACAAGTAGTATGTAAAGGGTCAAGTGTGCTTTAAAAGTTTTAAAACAGTCCTTTTATATTTCTCATGTCAATTTCAAAAGACTCAAAATTCAAAACTATTAACTTCAATAGTACCTATCTATCTCGTAGTACAATTAAATAAGTGGGAAATAATCATTTGTAAAGTCCCTAGATAGATTGTACCATAGTAGGTAGGGTACTTAATACTTAAGTATTCAATTCAGGTGTAATATCTAATTTTTCTTATTTGAATTATAAATAGGGTATGTAGAAATTACATATAAAGTAATGACATTTTGATTTCAAAGGTGTGAATTTGTAATGCGAGACTTTAGGAAATCTGAAAAAAAGTAAGTACCCTTACCTAATACCTATGTATGTATAGGTATAAAGTACCCTTATAGAGAGTATCAGTAGAGATACAAAATTTTTTAAAAGTTTCGAAATCAGTCAAATTCTATTGTATTCATAAGTTTGAAATCTGACAAAATTTGCATACGAAGTTGGATATTTTTAAAATGTCCTCTTTTTTTGAAATTTTTGAAAAAGTACCTACTGTAATTAAATGTGTAAGGTCTATAGGTAGGGTACTTATGATTTTAGGGTAAGGTATTTTTATTAGTCCTAGTCCTATGCATATGTGTCCCTATATTCACAAAAGTACCATGTCTATATTTTTTTAAAGTACCTACCTAGCTATCTACCAATACTTATTAATAAATACCAATTACCTAAATAAATAAGTTCTTCAAATTAGCCTATAAAAATGATAAATAGAGTAGACAATATAGAGCAATTATTTAGTCAACAATTTATTAAAATAATTCAAGTATATATTTTATTTACATTTCATCAAAATACATATATTCATAGAGATCATATTAAGGTAGGTACTAGTTATTTTAACAGACAATACCGGAACTTCCAGTTCCATTTACATTACATTTTACATACACGAAAGATAATCATAAGTTGCATAATATAACACTAGGTAGCACATTAAAATAATGGTTAGGACAGTTAAAATTTACAATTTAGGCTTACGATTAGTTTAAATACAATACAATTACCTAATAGATTTTTAAATACATAAATATTGCTGATGGCTGATTTCGATTTCGATGATAATTGATGATGTCCCTTTTTTAAAAAACAAATCAGATTAATGCTAATTTAGTTTGGTCCAGAAATAGGTAAATGTAACAAGTTTACAAGTATCTGTATATAGGGTACGTATAGGGAAGTAGTTAAAATTAGATTGAAATTTAAAGGTCATTTATTAGATAATAGGTAGATAATAAAACTTTTTGGACCTATTTACTTGTTAGAGTAGGGTATAATTAACTATAATTTCTGGGACAAACTTTGTAAAATTGTTAATTTTATTAATGTATAGAATACTAAATAAGACTTACCAATTGCCAATTAGATTTTGATTGAGATAATAATAGCAAGATAGTGGTTAAGTAAATTGATTTAAGATGTCTAATAAGATTTGTTATTAAAATTAGTTTAGGTATCTAAATATTAATTTTAATAAATGAGTTGTAGTTGTACCTTACCTTCGGTAATTCACAATCATCTTACGAGGATCCTCCTTCTCTTTGACGTTTTTTCAACGTCATGCTTCGAGTCACAGGTCTGCGCGTCACTTGATTGCTTCTTGACCTTGAACTTGACCTTGACCGGCTTTTCGATGTCGATGAGCAATGACCTCCATTCTTCTTTTCATTTTTTGGTTTTGGCTTAGGCTTCGGCTTCTTTGCTGGACAATTATCTTTGGGGGTTAACTTGCGTTTTGTTGCACGAGGAGTTTTCCGACCCGGAGTCTTTTTAGTTCCAGCTGGCTTGGTTTTTGATCCTCCTTCACCAGGTGGCGTGCAGTCATCTCCATCCTTTTCAACACGAGGAGTTCTACGACCCGACCTTCCATCATCTTTAGATCCAGATCCGCCTTTTTTCTGACCCGGAATCTTCTTCTTCCCACCTGGAGTCTTTTTAGTACCAGTTGGCTTGGTTTTTGATCCTCCTTCACCAGGTGGCGTGCAGTCATCTCCACCCTTTTCAACACGAGGAGTTCTACGACCCGAATTTCCATCACCTTTAGATCCAGATTCTTTCTTTGATTTCTTCACACTTCCGGAATGACGTGCTTTCTTCCTCCGTTTTGGTTTTGGTTTTGACTTGGTTCGTTCAGGTGAACATGATCTACTACTTGATCGACCACCACTTGAGCTTCGGCCTGATTTTGATCCACCACTTGAGCCTCGGCTTGATTTTGATCCGCTGCTACTTGATCGACTTCGGCTTGATTTTGATCCACCACTTGAACTTCTGCTTAATTTTGATCCACCACTTGAGCTTCGGCCTGATTTTGATCCACCACTTGACCTGCTACTTCTTGATCTACTCGACGACCGATTATTTGAACGTGACTTCTTTTTGTTAACACCTGACTTTTTGCTAGGACCAGATTTCTTGCTATTACTGCTCTTCCCCTTTGGTACATCTTCACATTCTTCCGCCCCTTTAAAATAGAATGTAAAAATTATTTAAATATACCTAGGGTATAAAATAAATTGTAATTGATTAATTCGAACCTGTTGTCGAACTCGAACTTGCTTTACTTTTTCCATCACCTTGAGCTTCACTTTTTTCTTTTTCTTTCTTGTCACCTTCACCTTGAGCTTCACTTTTTTCTTTTTCTTCCTTGTCACCTTTACCTTGAGCTTCACTTTTTTCTTTTTCTTCCTTGTCACCTTTAACTTGAGCTTCACTTTTTTCTTTTTCTTTCTTGTCACCTTCACCTTGAGCTTCACTTTTTTCTTTTTCATCCTTGTCAACTACTTTATCTTTTTCAGGTTCATTATTGGCCCCTGACATCCAAGGACTATTCCTCCTTAAATTGAATTATAAAAAGCATAAACTTAATGTTAATCATCGACAAAAATATTTATAAATAAAGTTTAAATAATTTGTATTAATTAGAATGCATTGCAGCTTACGTCACCACCATCACCACCATCTTATTGCCATCACCACCATCACCACCATCTTCACCTTCAGAACCAGCTCCATTTGACTTATCATTCCCCTTCTTATCTTCACCAGAATCTATGATTAAAGAACAAACGGAAAATTAATAGGCAACATGTTTAGAGCAATAAATACTAATAATTTATCGTTGATATTTAAATCATTGAAAAGCCCTTTAAATATAACCTACCCTATCTATACCTACATGAAGAAGTTTGACCCTAAATGACATGTCCCCTTTAAAAATGTTATAAGGTGACCTTATAGAGAAAGTTAACTGTAAAAATTGTAATGCTCTCATAAATGAGAAGAAAGGTGAAAGCAAAATGATCATCAATGAAAAATATGAAAACCGAAATAAAATAATGATTTTCTTACCTTTATCCTCACCCATAATTGACCTAATTGTCCAATGAGCACCTTTTTGGAACCACCAATACTAGACCTCTTCGCTCGAGCTGCTAAGGACGATGAACTGGACCCTTCAACGGCAATTGGGATGTCAAAATGACCAAAATTAAAAATTTTAAACTAAAAACACTTATTTTTTAAAATCGACAATTTCAAGTAAGTTTTTGGGCGAGAGCAAATTTTTCAATATTTGCAAAAAATCTCAAATTGGAATTCTCAAAATTTTTCCAAAAGTTGTCAAAAAAAATCAAATTGGATTTTTATGGCAACAACTGAGAATCAAAAAATTGAAATTGAAATACAAATGCAAAATTGAATTTTTTATGGCTTAAATTCATCCCGATTCCTATTTTGGTTGAAATTACCCCTTTTGAGTCTTTACTACCCTGAACATGATGAATGATGAATGAAATTAACCCAAATTTTTTTTAGTTTGGTTTAGTTAAGATTAGATTTTGTTAGGATTTAGAATATATGGATATCAAAAAATTTGGAGTTAATTTCATACAGGGATATGGATAATAGTGGATATAAGGGTAAAGTTAGGTCAAAAATATAGGGGCAAATTCAACCAAAAATAGGATGAGATTAAATCGGAGCCTATCTTTTACCTTAATATAACAATTGAAGCCCGAATCTATGACTAGACGCCTTAAAAACTAATCCTAACATTCCTAACTAAGCTCTGAAAAACCAGGTTTTTCTTCAAATTTTCATAATATTAGGCCATTACTAAATCCCAAAGTATACTTTGACAAACTTGATTTCCAGTTTTTAATAAAAGATTTGATTTCGCTTTTTACTTGGATAAAATATAGGTAAATGCAGTAGAATCAGGTAGAATCATATTACTGCCTTTTTTATTGAAATTATTGCATCATAAAAACTTATGAAATCGGTAAAAAAAGGTGTCGATTTTTTGCTCTTAAAAGATATTAAATCCTCACTATTTTGTAATCCAAGATCTTCTAAAGTTTTGAATTCCAAAGTCATAAAATTTTCATACCTTTATTTTATATATGTAGGGTACTCGTATTATATGAAAGGGATCAAATCTCAATTGAAATGTGCTGGCTCTGGTATCTAAAATTACCTGTGAAATACCTTACATTTATTGAAAATAATTTGAGATTGCCATTTACACCTAGCTATGTGTATGTGTAACCTTGTAATATCAGCACTATTACATTATGATATTATTATTATGTGATTTTTTGACAAAAATGTAAAGAAATATTTGAAAAAAATATGTAAAGGGTAGGTTTTACTAGGGTTTTGAATGCTAGCTATAGTGTCACATCTGTGTCCTACGATTCTATAAGTCAAGTTACAAGTAAATTTTTGTAAATAAATAGAATTTATTTATTTTGCTATTTTTCAACATTTTGAAGGGCTGGGTTCCTTTCCCTAGTCCTAAAGTCAAAGCAAAAGTCAAAGGAAATGAAATAAAGCCTAGTGTTGACCAGATCTTTACTGTATTCTCAATAGTTTCTTACATTTTTTTGTGTGTGGAATTTTAAGATTTTTGACCACACCCTTTTGAAACTTTGAAACTTTTGAGAGAAAAAAATCTGAAAAAGTGTGTTTGAGTGCGTGAAAACTTAATTAGAGATTGGGTACATGTATAAGGGTCATAAATAGGGCATTTTAAAAGTCACACTTCTCAAAATGTGCAATCCAAAACTTGTACATTCTTAGTTTTTCTTTTGGACATTTTTGGTCAAAATTAAAAATTGCCATTTTTCAAGAATAGCTTTAGACAGAACAGAACTTTAAAATCGAAATATAATGCAGAAATGGCAAAATTTTGAAAAATTTGGTGTTAAAATACAAAAATTTCAGAAAATTATCAAAAAGCGAGCAAAAATTTCAAATTACTGATGAAAGTGTATGATTTTTATCAAAAAATGCAGGAACTTGTAGAAAAAGAGCAACATTTTTAGAGAATTTGGACAAAATTGTATAATTAGTCTTTCCAAAAAAAACAAAAGTTTACAACTTTAAATAAAATTTAAGGCAAAAATTGCAAAAATTTGGTGCTAAAATATCAAATTATTTTAAATATTTCAGAAATCTCTATCAAAAAGCGATCAAAATTGTTCAAATTAGGGTAGGGGTAGACTGGGGCGTGTTCATACAAAGCGCTCGTCTTTAAATCTTAATAACTAATTAACTAATGGTCA
>JAQIXA010003472.1:0-13987 GCA_034699045.1 Nanhermannia cf. coronata Gr-Ori-00579
AATTGACTTGAGTGATATTTCTTCAGATAAGGAAACTGGTAGTTTGAAATCTTTCCGAAATTGCTCAAATAAGTTCGATATTGTCCCTTTTGATCCAATAAAGAGACCACAGATTTTGATACTTTTGAGGTTGAATTTTTCAGTAAAGTAAGGAATTGAGGGGTTGTATTTTGACTTTTTTTCCTTATTTACATCTTCAGGTTGTTCGAGATGACTTTCTATTCTAATTGTAGGATCGAAGATGTAAGCATTTCTTGATTTTTCGTCAATTGCAAGGATATCAACACGACCTGTACTACCATTTGATAGTAGACAATGAACCTCTTCAAAAACTTTGAGACCAGTTTTGGATAGTTCGGATGCAATCAGGTTACTGATATTATTGTGACGATGATCTCGTAGTAGTTTTCCAAAGTGACAGGAGCCAATGACATGTCCAAGGGTTTCGACTTCTTTGCAACCGTGGCGACAAAGAGAACCGTCTTGACTCCGTCCCGGAAGAGCACGTACGGGAGCTACATCACCCAACATCTTGATTGCAGATCTCCATTCAGAATCTGAAAGTCCCATTTTGTTTGACATCCATTTGTTAAAACGAGGCTGTTGTTGATAAAGTATTACCCCTCTCCCTTTGCTTGTTAAACTACACCATTTTTCAAATTCCATACTTCTTAATTTTTCTCTCATTGTTTTAGAGGTATTTTTGGGATTTGTGATTGTAAGATCATCTATTTTAAGATTGAGTTTTTTGAGACAAAAATTTTGTTCTTCGATAAGATTTCTTGATATTTTGACATAGGGGTTGTTATTTTTTAAAAGTAAATGACAAATGTTGTAGTTTTGGATATAGGCTTCCCAAAAGGATTTGATTAGACCAAGACCTTTAAATTTTTTTGCGCTGTATAGCATGTTATCAGGGGTGTCCGAGGGGATTTCAAGGATTTGTTTAATTGAACTTTTGATGATTTTGTCAACAGATATTAAGAATGAGTTTTTTAGTTTATATAATGGACAATATTTTGAGGCAAAATTTAAGATAGAATGAGTTGACTTTAGACAAAAATCAACTGAATTTAGAACCTTGGCTCAAATAATTTTGTGGAAAAAGTTCACAATAAATCTAAAATTCAATTTTTTCAATATAAACTCTATAAGATTATTCGGACTTTGATGAAAGTTTTATATCTGTAATCCAGTTTTTATCCTACCTAGAAACTCAATTATCTACTGATTTGGTCTAAATATTGGCACAAAAGGACATTTTTTTGCCTGTTCTAAATGCTTTTTTTGCCTTTAACTGTGATATGATTGATGATTTCGAAGTAAAAAGTGAATATCAGTAATTACCTCGGCATTTCTCCCAAACCCAATCTTGTACAATTTGAGTGTTGCTCTAATTTTCAAATCTTTATATTTTGAAGGCTGTCTTTCAGGAATTCCGAAGATATTTTTTGTAGTTGAAGTTGATGGGGATGCTGGTGTCGTTTGTGCCCTATTTTCTTCATCAACAACTTGTGAAGTATGAGGAAATGCCGAAGAGACATTGAAAAATATGTGAAAGAATTCTTCACTATTCCACGTGGAAGCATCAGACAATTTTGGGAGATCACCTAAAATAATGAAAAAATGAGCAAAATTTTTTTTTTCAATTTTTTTCAATCTCTTACATTGTGCATAAAAAGTTTGGATTTTTCCAACAGGTGTTGAAGATGGTATCAATTGTCCCGAAGATGATGATGATGATACAGTTGGGACATTTCGACCTAAAAAAATGGAAAAATTTAGCAAGTTTGACCTTACATTTGGTATAGAAAACTTACCAGGAAATAAAAGTGCAACTCTTTGTCTAATTTCCTCTAATCGTCTTTCTTTATCCCTGAAAAAATTATGGAAATCATTAAATTTTTGCAAATTTTATATGAAATATTAGTCGCATTTTAATAAATCAAAAGTATTATGCATTTAGTTATAGTTATAAAGTTATAGGCTTTAGCCTTGATTCAATTAAAATATTTTTGCATTAAAAAGACATGCATTTGACATTCTAGACTCTTATGCTAATTATTGTAAATAAGAAAGTTAGAACAATTAAGAGAAAAAAGCTTTGTAATAGAATAGGGCTAAAAAGAGTTGAGAAAAATGCAAAACAACACAAAAACAAAGATATTATTACTATCAAGTATATTTTAACATTCTTTATATTTACACCTAGGCTTGTAAATATATAGTAGGCAGTAACAGTAAGTTCCTTCCTATTTATACCATCTCAAGTTTCTAAACCTTTAAACTTGAATATAAATTGTAAATAAGGTATAAACAATGATCAAATTGCAAATTAGTTACAGTAACAAAGACTGTTTTGTAATTTTAATTTAAAAAAATTGTTTAGTAAGGTCAGGAGAAAATTAAAATTAACGACATTGTTTACCTATAATATTTTATAGGTAGGAACTAATAAATAATACCTACTTACTACCTACTTACCTACCTTAAGATACTCTACCTATGATAGTCTACTTAACTCTACTTAAGATACTACTATGAAAATTTCAGGACTAATAAAGATCTAATATTATCACAATTTTGACCAAGATCCTTTTTAATACACGATTAATAAAATGTATCCCGATTGATTCAATAACTTTACCACCATATTTCTATCTCATAGAATTAAATTTTTGGAAAATTTCAAAATCAAAGAATTTCTTAATAGGAATAGGTAGATATCATTAGGACCCGAAAATTTAAGACTTAAAATTTAAGCTTATATGTAGATATTACATATAAGTACCTAGATAAGTTTTGAGATATTTTTTGTGATAATTTTTTTTGAATGAATATTTGTAGTAATAGTAATACAAAGCCATTAGTTTGAGATTTTGTTACCAGGACCAGACCTGAATCTCATTGAGAATCCAAGCTCTTGTCTGTCTGTGTGTCTGTCTGGAATTTCTTTTTTACTACTACTACATGCATACAAAATACAACTCTAAAGAGTAGTAAGAACCCAGTCAGTCAGTCACTTTTTTTCAATCTACTTATTTCTATTCCCACGCATTGAGATTTGAGTTTGAGAGGCAAAAACCCCTCGAAAAACTCAAGACAAACGCACAATTTTTACTACTATTGTATAGTATGTATTACAAAGGAATTCCTTTACAAATTGAAGTATACCTACTTATCGTTACTAGTATCTTTATTATACTTAATACATAATATGCCATCCTTTACATTATAATATCAGCTAACTGAGGAAAGGTGAGAATTGAATAGTTTGAATGGTCAGGTCTTTGAAGTTTTGAAATTTTTACACCCCTAAAAAGTCGGCTTTTTATAAGGACTATAGTAGGTAGGTTCCTAAGTACTTGAGTACTCTGTTACAGGTTGTCTTGTAAAATTTAGAAAAAAAGAGCAGTAGGTGTTCTTTTCTCAAAAATTCAAAGTTTGGAATCCCATTCATTTAACTTGAGATACTTTTACTAGTACAAGTATGTACCTACTATGGTATATCATAAGTAATCTCATTTAATAAACTGTAAATTGACTTTTCCTTTTTAAATCTGGTACTAGTACTAGCTATGGTCCTTGTAATACAGAATAGTAGATCTGGCGCCAACTACAGATACAACACCCATTGTTAGGATATAAGTAATTTTTTTTATTCTATTTATTAGGACCTTTAGTTAATTTATATGTTTGTGTGTCTGTAAACTAGATAATTGACCAAGTGCATTTTTAAATGTTAAAAATCTAATGTACTTACATACGTATACATATATAAATGTAAATCACTGTTTGGTAGTCAATGCACTTCAAAGGACTTTGATCTTTTTTTTTTTTAAATTATTATAAAAAAAATACTTGATCTTAATTGCAATTACAGAATATAAGTCGTAGTTAAAAGATAGTAGTATTCGAATTAAATATGATTTAAAATGATCTAAATGAAACTCTTTTTACATAAGTAGGGTACATTGGTACAGTGCTATATGTAGTAGTAAACAATTGTCAATTAAATGTATAGGTACCTAGAACATAGATCTTTTTATTTATTTAATCTTCACTCCAGACAAATCAAACTAGTTTTGTTGTGTTTACACAAATCGAAAATATTCCATCATAAAAATGATAATTTCAGCCTTTTTTTGTCAACTTTTCCATTCATAATATTTGCTTATGATCGTATAAAACTATGATATTTGAAGGATAGTGTCCATAATGGCACACACACCTTTTTAAACTCTATAATAATTTGCCACTTAATTGGCTTGGCTTTGACCAAAATTTAAAAAATTTGAAAAAAATAACGATTTTTTTTCAAATTCTTGAAAATTTGAGTACCCTAAGTTAAACTGTCATATTGGTTAAAATTTTGGTTTGAGCCACATACGAGCAATCTAGGTCTGTTCCATACATAGATATAGGCAATATACCGATACTGCTCAGTGGTTTGAGCTAACTATTTTGCCGCAATTTTTGGTTCAAAATTTTAAAAATTTTGACTAATTTATTGTAAATTGTCATTCATATTGTTCAAAATTTCAAAAGTTTGTGCAATTTAGGCTTCTATATTTCTACTTTTTAGCGTTTTTTTTTGGAAATTAAACGAATTTTCTAGAAAAACGATAAAACGATATGCTATTTGTAACCCTTTCCACTTTGATAGTATAAAGATATGATCAAATATTATTTCATTCATTCGAATTTCTTATCTCTAGTAAGTATCATGAGACTCAGGACTAGTAGAATGATTTCTAATATTTAATAAATTCCTACTTACTATTATGTATTAGTAGCATAAAGCATAATAAACATGATAACATGATCTTCAAAAGAATCCTACATATCTTTACCATACTAGAGATACTTACTCTTAGTATACGAATGTGCGTGGTGAGGAAAAAAAATCTCTCAAAAAGTTCAAATCACGTAAGAGTAAACAAGGTTTCTAAAATTTTAAGCGGGATTTCTCATACTATCTGTCAGACTAAATACATAATAGTAGATTAGTTAATACGATTGTACATACTCGTATCTGTATGTGTGTATGTGTGTTTTATACACATGTCTAGTCAATGGCTGTGATAAGGGTTATAAGTATTTTTATGAAATAAAAATCGTTTTATATTTTGGGGGATACATTTTAAACCTAATGTACCTTACTAATACTGTATACGAGTAGATGCATTTTTTTGTAATGGAGATAAACTGTTTGTATTGAAATTGAAGTGGTGTAGAAAAATCTATTTATTTCACCTCATACATTCTTTTGATTTGCCCTTTTTTGAATGAATGGATTTTGGCTGCCCTCAACCTTTAGGCCTAATTTTTCGAATATTTTTCATCCATTTCTTCTAGAGAGTTCCAGGAACTCGTTCAAAATTTGAAATGAAAACGTATTCTCTCTATCTATAGTATCTGTACGATTATTTATTTATTTATGGACTTATTACTTATTATTATGAGAGTACAATCAAGTCTAGACCGAAACCAAATTCTTGTATCTACTACCTATTCTATGACTAAAGTCCCCCACTGTGAATGTACAATACAGATAATCGAATGAATTACAAGGGCCCCCTTTTTCGATTTCGTTTCAACATTTCTAGTTTTCAAGATCCGGAATTTTTGTAACCAAATTTAAAACTTGAAAACGATTTACCTAAACCTACCTATAAGTTTCACTAAAAATTTGCTCAAAAAATTTTTCAATTTTTTTTGTTTATCTGTGTTTTCTAAGATTCCTTGTAATCTAGAGACTTAATACGAGTACCCTAATCATTATAATATGTTATAATGCGAGCAAATTTTGGTCAAAATTTTGAAATTTTTTGCAAAGTACCTATAAAAATTAGACTCAAAATCTAGTCATATTATGCTTTGAATTCTTTCAATCTACCAGTAGTTATTCAATCTATGTGGACGAAATGTAACGATTTCCTACATTTTGTCTAACTCATTAATGACATAAAAGTATTTAAAACCTGCAAAGCATGGACTTTATATACTGTAGTCATTTATCTGTAAGATTTGGTCTTGTTTTCAGACGCCTAGGTATACTTTTAGACAAAAAAATCTGATTTTTCTTTAAAAACTGAGAAAAATGTGATTGACAGCATGCGATTATTAAATTCATAGATATTTAGTTACAAAACCTTTGAACTTTAATCGTGTTTCTAGATTTTATTGATAAAATTAATGTAGTTCATCTACCCATTCATAAATAGTCTATTCATTACAATAGAGACATTTTTGAATTTAAGTTTAATTTTTGAAATGAACTCAAAAAAAAAGTGTCTACAATTAACTATAAACATTATACAAAGTTGAGGAAAGTAGACTGCCTCAATATACATTCAATTCTGAGAATTCAAAGTTGAAATTTTGACTAGCCTAACATGCTGTAGCTGTCTATCCTAAATCCTGTCCATACTAGTACATCTCTATTAAGTTATAATTTATTATTTACATTCAAAACTACACATTCATACAGATACATATGATAAGTAGTAAAACGTAGGTACCTACTGGTATCTACAGAGTTTAAAGTTCGAAAAATGTTTACATTTTTTGGTCTGTCTAAGGACAGAGTTCGGCAGCCCTTTACAAATTAGTGTACTATAAAGCTGATGCAATTTCCCTTTCATACCAAATATTTTTAAAAATTCTAAATTTTCAAGATTTTTCAAAGACTTCTGGAGATTATCATCTTTTTTTACAAAGAATAAATATTTTGAAACAATTCCAAAAAACTATAGTAGTATAGTAGTCAAAATGGGGGTATTGGCGTCAATGAGCTTATGAGATAAACATGCCTCAAAAACTGAAATTTGGTTTCTCAAAAACTCAAAATTTAGTTATAGTATAGGTACTAGTACTAAAGAATTAGTAAATGCAATTTTGACATTACTGTCTATCAATAGTAGCAATTAAATAATGTGCAAAAAGATTTTTACATTAGTGTTATGTATTTGAAAGCTATTTTTGAACAAAAATCAAGATTTCTTTGCCAAAAAATCACACTAGACTTTTAGGTTAGTTTGCTAATTACTTTGCCTATACTATTATTATAGGTAGGCAATAAAGCATCAAAATCAAGTCGTAAATATCTATAGGTTGTATTATATTAGTATAGCTAGTACCTACATTTTCTCAGAATTTTTAAATTTAAACTCGATGTAAAGGTCATTCTCAATACATACTTGGTTATTAGTAATTTAAAAAAGTTTAAATGATAATTTAAATTTCTACAATTAGGTACTAGTATATCATTCAGATCTTATAGAGCAATTATTTTCTTTTACCTTTTGGGTTCCGTACAATTTGGGTCTAAAGATCGTGTACAATTGAGTAATTCAGTCTGATTTTGATTTTGATTTGAAGCAGTAGTTGTAGAGTTTAAACCCAAACCACCAATACTAATTAATAATTATATAAATATGATAAAAAAGTTCTTAAAACACCGGTAAAATAAAGCTTAAAAGTATCCCGAAATGCCCCTAAAAGTATCCCGAAATAATATTTTTTGAAAATTTTTTTTGCTTACCTTTCTCGATTTTGCAAATGTAGATTGGTGAATTCGTTTGAGCCTGATGGCAAAAAGTAGTTTGGAAAAGCCTCTGGGACCCTTGTTTCTTGGAGTTGGATATTTTGGTCAATTTGGACGGGTGTTGGTTCAATGGGTAGTGCTGTGACCGACAAAATTAGAGACCAGAATATGACAAATCCGGCGATTTGTGACATTTTTGCAGTGATTTTAAAGTGTTTTTTGTGCTTTGATTTGATTTGATTAGTTAAGTTATTTGATTATGCAATTTGATTTGCTTTGATTTGATTTGACAGGAGTCAAATGAGAAACAAATAAATTGAAACTTGTGTAAAGATACTTTGAAGATACTGAAACTGTCTTAAGTCTGTCGACAGGTCTATATATACCAAAGTTTTTAGTCGAAATAATCGAGGGGTTTATAAGAAGTAGTGTAGTAGTATCTGTATTATCATGTCTAGATACAGAATAGTTACTAGTTGAATAGCAGTAGCAGTACCTAGGCCTAGTAGTACGGAGTACGTAATATCTAGATGTAGAAAAATACTAGTCGAATTCTATATACTAGTACATGATAGCATTGCTCTACTTGTGCTTTTGCTTGTATTCTACTATTATGTACTGACTACTCTACATATACATTAGATATCATAGAAATACAATTTTGTAAATATATCAACTAATATTTGATATTTTGTACTTATTTTTTTGCCCCTTTTCACCTTTATCCCTTTTCTCTCTAATATAGATCCTAGACACAGATCAGATTCAAATCTCAAATCTGGTCGAAAAAATATCCGATAAATAATAGTAAATATGTAGAATTTTCGAGAATGGTGTGATATGGGGGTAAGTTTAGAGTGAGATTTAAGATTATTTCTTTCTACATAGTATCAGTATCAGTAAGTCTGGAAATCTGGAATAAAGTCTAGAAAAACAATCAACAAAAACAAAAATCCCAAATTTTTCTTTGTAAACAGAATGCAAAGCAAGTGAGATTGAGATTCTGATTTTTATAATCTCTGAATTTGATTATTTACTCAGAATCTCAGAGTTATTATTCTAGTTCATTGAGAATTCAAAATGATTTCAATTTTTAATTCAAAAAAATAGTAGAATTTGAGGTACTTTAATAAGAATTCAGTCTACAGTATTGATAATGTATTACGTATATGTATCAGTATTAAAATTTTCAATTATCGCTTGTTGCTTTACTGGTATCCTAGTATTCTAGGGTGCTTTATAACATCATTTTATTATTAAGGTATTAATAAAGGGTATGTTGTGTAAATAATCAAATAAAGGTAATAAACAAGACCAATATCTTGGAAAGTTAAAGATTTGTAAAAAAAAAGAGCTTGTGCTTGTAGGTAATCTCCTCTAATAATTGTAAATAAATTTTTCCAAAGAGTTGTAACATTTTCACCTATATTTAATGGAAGAAATTAGATCAAGATCTTGAACCGTCCAAAAGAATCTGGTTATAACCTTTACTTTCTGATGGCCAGAAACTAAAGTTCAGGTTGAGACAATAAAATAAATATTTACGATAATTATTTATAAATTAATACTAGAGTACCCTACATAACATACTTATATAACTTAATATTGATACATAGTAGGTAAGGTAGTGACTTGTGTACATAAATAAATACTAGTAAGAACTTATCTACCTTGAATGGAAAAATTTTCAAATCCAAAATTTTATTTAGTAAGTTACTTGTCTCTCTCTTGTTATTTTAAATAAGCACATAGAGATTGATATCAAAACATTGATTCGTGACTTGTGAGACATGATTGTCAGATAAAACTATAGGTTAACCCTTTTACTGATTCATATTAAGTTTTATGTATGCTTTAATGATCAAATTTATTAAAAAATTGAGTAAAATTTACAACTTATGGGCTAAAATTTCAACTTGGGGCTCTCTTGAAAATTTTAGATATTCTTAAATAATTTATCATCCTTTTTAGAAACGTTTTTATACGTAAATCAGTGACCTAACTCATTCTTTTAAATTTAATTCTTATGCAAGAAATCTCAAAATTATATGACAAATTCAATAGTGAGATTATATTACGTAAGTACTACTCGTAGGTATATTATGTAAGTTATCGAGTCATTTAGTAGTAGGATATTTTGACTTGACTAACTTTATTGAAAATGTTCATGACAATGGTCTAATTGTTCCTGAATTATCAAAACATTCCCTAAAAATTTGAATATTCTTGACTAACTAAAGCCAAAATTATCCTAGAAATTTTGTGCTTTTATAGTATGCAATACTATGCGAATTATGCGAATTATGCAGTTTTAGCGCAAGATTAATATCGAGCTATTTTATTAGATATACAGATACTTATAGTATTACTCGTAGTACAAATAGTAATAAAATATAAAATATTTAAATAAAAATTATTAAATAATAGCTATCCATTGTAGTCTGATTCTAATTAGGTCATAAGTATGCTCATTTTAAAACAATTATTTAGAATTCATCGATTCCTCACTCAATTCATCAGTTAGAATAGAATGACTAGAAATTACATACGAGTAATATACGAGTAAAATATAAGACTCAAATAAAGTCAAATGTCTCAAAAATATACCTAAACCAAATGAATGCTCGAGTTTTGAATTTGAATTGAAGTCAAAACATCTTTTTTGCAAAAAATATCTTTAGAAAATTTCTTTTGAAAAAGGGTCAACTTTTGAGCTTGTATTGTGACAATTTTTTTCAATTTAAACTATCAGTCTAGACATCAAATAACATTCTTAACCTAACCTAATATACCTATATTTTATTTGTACTCGTATAGTACCCTACATAACATACATAGTACTTATTGTCAGTACCTACTTACTATTCACCAGTGGCTTCAAGTGCACTTGAATATTTAGCAAGTATTATAACAGCTCTCGAAAAGTTGAAGGGTTCAAAGATCATATATTCAGAGAGGTCTAAATACCATTATGCCGATTTTTCGAGACTTTTGTCAGATTTTGTACAATAAGATAAAATAAATAGTATAGAAATACTATTGTAGACAGGTAAATAATCTCCAATTTTTGCAAATCACAATATTGTGAATAGTATTACTTTGCCTATGATTGATTAGATTTATATCTTTTTACTATAAAAAATGTATATAGCTTGTTCTCACAAGATTGACAATAAAATTGTATTCAATTTTTTATAATCAAAAATCTAGAAATATCCAGTTTCGTCTAGTACCCTACATTTAAGAATGTTATTCTCTCTAGTGCTTTTTCTACAAGGCATTTTTATGGATGTCCTATACTAGTACCTTATACAGATATAGAAGCTTTCTGTATTAGGATTAGAGATATTAGTTAATGTTACAGTAGGTAGGTTACTTGAATATTAATTTTAATTATATCAGTATATCTGTACCTACTACATTTTGTAATTCTGTTTAATTTTAAATACCCTACTGTTACTGTAACTAGTTAGTAGTATTATTATTAAATACTGTTACTAGTATAGTAGGGTACACTATTAGATAATAGAAATTCATGTATTTAATTTTAGAAAATTTATTACTAAAATAGAAACCCATATATTTGTAGTAACTATTAGTAGGGCAATACCTAGTTATGTAGTGGGTATTATATCAGTATAAGACCTAGTATCAGTAGTAAAGTCTAAAGTATAATAATTGGTATTCTATCTATATTAAAATATTTGTAAAAGTGAAAGCACATTTTGTAATTACTATTATATAAAGTAATTAAACTCTAAAATTGTAGTTAAATTGCACAATTTATTGGATAAAATGATAAAAAAACTGTTAAAATTGATCTACTCGTACTTAAATATTGTAGTAGTAGTACTCAACCATAATCTAATTTTTATTCGAAAAGTTGTAAAAAAGCAATAAATAATATTATGCACTGGTAGTTCCTATAATATAATATTATCATATCAATATCGGTAATAGCAATATAATATCTAGGCCTAGGATTATCAAATATATTACTAGGTATTACATAGTACTATACTGTAGTACTCGTAATATTACTAGTGTACTACAACTACGAATATGTACTTGTAATATTCCACTATTAGTTTACTTGTAAAAAGTAAGTAATAGTAATATTGATTGTAAGAAATAAAGATTACTAATATTTGCATAAAATTGAAAGCAAAAGTTCAAAAAGGGCAATTGTAGGGCTTTAAATTCAATATATACTGTACAGATAGGTAGTATCTATCACCTTTACAAGTTCAAATATTCAATAAAAATTTCAATTTCAAAAGTTCTTACATCAAAACAAACTTTTTTTGCAAAGAATAAGAATTGATAAAAAAATTTAAATCTTATTAGAAATTACCATCAAAAGAAAGAAATACTATTACTTTTATAGTAAATTTCAATTTATTACAAAAACAAACTTAAATATTACATACCCTATCTACAACTAGAATATGATTAACTACTCTTAAGTAGGTATTGATTGTGCTTTGCCCACACTGCGAGCAAAGCGTTGAGTACAATATTTTATACGGTTCCTGATCCAAAGGTTCCTGGGACTACAAATCTTTGTATTTTGTGAGACACTTTTTTATCAAATACAAATTTTTGTGGTTCAGGTGATGCCTTAAAAGACCTTTAGGACAGCAAGGTCCTTTACCTGAAATTTTTGTCGATATGATACAACCAGACACTTAAAAGGTCCTTTATGCGGTTAAAATCAGTCAAATGCTTTTCGAGTAATCTTGACAGACAGAAAAGCGAACAATCAGACGGGCTTAAAAATTTGCAGGCAAAATATGTTGTAAGTGCTCGCTTCGCTCGTACAATTAGTAAAGGCTTAAAAATTGATATCATGCCTAGGAAGGTAGTCTTTAGCATTGTATTTAAGTCTGATACTACTAGTACTTATTGATATTTGAAAAGGGAAAGATCAAAGCAGCTGGAAAATAATAATAAAAAAAATAGATTAATAGCTAGAATACAATAAAACTAGTTAATTTAAGTGTTCTGATTCATAGTAAACAATATTATAAAAATTGATGATATACTTTAAATTTTATTATTCTTGATCGATATTTGATATGATTGTATTCGAGCTTGTGCCAAGTCTAGTAGACGGTGTCTACTAGACAATTTAATTTGCAATCTAATCGTTCGTAAGTATCTATCTATACTGTAATTGTTTATTTTAAAATTTGAAAGAGAGAGAATTCTATGAAATATCCATTTAAAAAGTCGTAAAATATACAAAGATATGAACTTAATTGAATAATAAAAATTTTTATCACATTGAAAAAGAAATTATAATTTGATACTTCAATTGTTTGTGATTTGACTTAACTTTTTATGTAAAGTGCTTAAACTGTTAGATAATAAAACTCATTTATAATTTTTTTTTCCAGTTTCAGTTTTGAACTCACAAAAAAGGCTTTACTTTTGGCATGAATACAGATACGAGTATTTAAGAAAAAACAGGTTTTTGGATCGCCAAAAAATGCCCAATTTAAGCATATTTGTATTGAGATAGGTAAGTTTTTGTTAATTAGGCATTTTAAAGTAGATTATTGATACTACTCGTAATAGTAATAAGCTAGACTATGAAAGGCAAAGGTCATTCAAATCAAACCAAGTCAGATATTTTTGATTTGTAATTTAATGAGCTATAAGTCGGCTGAACACGAGCTAATGTATTTGATTATTATGCTAATTATTATGCTAAATGATATATGATACACAAATTATCGTTTTTGCAAAAAAAATGCAAAAAAAATGAATGCAACTTGCTTGGCGTCGAATTTTGATGAGCCTCAGTCTAGACTTGTGGCTCTTAAACTAGCAGTTAGTTAGATTGCATTAAAATTCATTTTTCAGAAATTAATCAAAAAGACTAGATTTTTGCACAATTCTAAAAAGTAATCTGATTCTTACCGACACTGACAATACAGGACTCAAGTAAGATCAATGGATACATGAGATGCTTAGTCATAAAAGAGTCTTATGATATACATTACTTGCTAGATTATTCTCAATGATTAATTACAATTATACGATATCATTAGGATTAGATGGTCAAAAAAACCTATTGAATTTTGTAAAAAAAAATGGAACTACCTACAAAGTAGAAAAAGAGCAGCATCAGTAATCAGCATAGATAGGTACTATCTGAAATAAAATCTGAAATTTTGCAGAATTTTACAGAATTTGAAATTATAAAGATCTGTGAAAGCATATGATCTTTGATTTGGAGAAAATCCTGAGAAAGGTTAGAATCAAAAGATTTGATAAGTAAATGTTGACAATCTCAAAAGTATAAAAATAAAATATCATTCAATTAGATACTAGATATTATGTAATATTTATGTAATATATGAAATATTTACGAAAGAATATTAACAAGGTCAGTATTGTGCATCAAATTGTCAAAAATGCTAAATGTTAAAT
>JAQIXA010003473.1:0-13986 GCA_034699045.1 Nanhermannia cf. coronata Gr-Ori-00579
AGTATTTACATATACAGGGTTATCCAAAAAGATAGTGACATTTTTTTCTTTTTGTTTTTGGCAGTACTACGCCCTCAAACCTCATACATTTTAGCAAGTAATACATGAAATCGAAAGAGAATTGAACGGAGATCCCGAATATGAAACCCGTTTGATGCTAATAGTAACAGCTAAAAAGTTATAGGCGATTGAACTTTGACTTTGACATCATTAGACCCATTGCTATGGAGAAAATAATTATTTTAAAAATCAAAGTCAAAGTTCAATCGCCTATAACTTTTTAGCTGTTACTGTTAGCATCAAACGGGTTTCATATTTGGGATCTCCATTCAATTCTCTTTCGATTTCATGTACTACTTGCTAAAATGTATGAGGTTTGAGGTCGTAGTACTGCCAAAAACAAAAAGAAAAAAATGTCACTATCTTTTTGGATAACCCTGTACATATAAATACAATATAATATGTAACTAAAATAAAAATACAAGGTATCAGCACTATTTATTGTCTTTTTTTGTGACTTCGATACGGGTATAAGTATAAGACTTGTCTTTACTAAAAATTAATAATTTTGTAGTATCTATTACCTATATTATACCTAATTGGCTAAAGTTTGTCGATAATTCCATAAAAATAAAATTTACACAAAATTTTACTTACCATTAGATAAAATTGTATTTTAATAAGGAAAGTACAATTACCTAGATATATACAATATACAGATAGAGTATAGATCTATATAGGTAGGTACTTACCTAATAGTTATAGTTGTGTACGAGTATTATGATTTTATAAATTTTTAACTAATCCTAAGTGAAAGCTCGTATATTTCCTAGTTTAATAATCAATAAAATTTAAATTTAAAGACGTCTCATGAATGTTAACTATAAGTTAAGGTTCTAAATTTTAAATTTACTATTTACGTCCCATCAATCAAAAAAACGGCTATTATTCATTTAAAGAATTTTAGATTTTTCAAGAATTATGGAAAATATCGATAATATGATCACATACGTTGAAAATTACAAACCCACAAATCCACAAACTTATAAAATCCTTCTGGATCAAAATTTCTATAAAAATTTAGACCTCATTGATTGGAGACTAATTGAAAATAAACCTAGGATAATTGGAGACAATTTAAAAATTATAGAAGAACGAGATATAAATAAACAAGGATATCTTTACCTAATATTTCTTATATGGATATTTGGCGGTGATTTTAAAAATTTAGAGGGTAAAATTTCAACTCAATTTCACCCAAGGAGAGATCGAGGGATATTTTTAGGTCTTGAGAGTAAAATTTTAGGTCTATTGAATGAACCATGGTTTCAAAAAATGGGATTCAAATTAGCATACGCTCTAGATACTAATTTACTATGGGTTAATGAGAGGGTATGGAATGGCGGGAAAATGCAAAAATTAAGAAGGATTAGAGATAAAGAGGATTGGGGTCATAGTAGGATGGGAGAAATGTTAAGAGGTCGACATTTAAAGGGCATTTGCTTCGAGGTAATTCAAAAAAATTCGAATTTTTTTGAAATAATTTTGAAATAATTTTGAAATTTTTGACAGGCTTCACCATTTTATTTCAAAAGTGATGAATTCAATAAAATTCCTCAAACTGATGGAATCCACATAAGAGTTATGGAGATTTTTGCGAGAAAATTCAATTTTACATTTACTAGAGAGTATACGGGAAATGGCAAGTTTTTCAAATTAAGATTTTAACTCCGTATATACGAAGTATTTAGTGTCGAGCGAAGCGGGCACTTGCAATTTAACTTTGCTTGCAATTTGTCAGCCTGTCTGTTTGTCTGTCTGTCTCTCCAGAAGACTACTCGAAATCTATTGGATGGATTTTAGTCAAACTTGGCATGAGGGACCCTTATAGGGTCTATTTGTGTCATTTCGACAGAAATTTCAAGCTACCGGGTGCTATATATATATGGACCCTATTATGGGGTTCATGTTCATCTAAAGGAAATTTAAGTGACCATATGGGTTAATCAATAGCCTAAATTCATAGTTTGTGCTTCATCTGACCCAAATGTTGACCTTTAACCTCAAAAATAGAGTTAATTTGAGATGCCTTCAACGCTTTGCTCACACATTAAATTATTTATATAGTTAATTAAACCCTAGTTTAATACGAATTGTACCATAATATTATTTTTTAAACTTAGGTTATGGTAAAAAACACAAAAATGGGACATTTGAAGGCTGGGCCGCGTATTTATCTTATCCCCATTTAGGATATGATTTAGGTAAAATATAATGCCAAAATTTTGAAATAATTTTGGAAAATATTTTGAATTTGTATAGGTTTTATAACTGGTTATCTTGAATTTCGTTTTGGACATGTTGAATGGCCCTCTCATGGACAAGTACCCTACTTATTTCCTATCAAAAAAATTTAAATTTTTTTGAAATATTTTCAAAATTTAGGTTGTATTCACATCGAATTTTATTTTCGCCGCACCTCACGGTAGAGTTGTTATTTATTGGTACAATTTTCTTTTGTAAGTTTCTAAAATCAATTTTTAAATTTTTTTTAGATTAATTTTATAAATGATTTTGGTTTTTTAGACCTTTTGAACTTGAAGTATGGTTAGCTTGTATTATAATGTTTTTCGTGATTGCATTTTTGCAATCTTATTTTATGTACCGATTTGAAAATAATCAAGAGTTCAAGTATATCGTTTGGGATTCAGGCACTTTTTTACCATTTGCATTAGGTAGGGTATTTTACCTATGTTTGTAATACAATTAAAATTTTTGAAATAATATTAGTTCTAGATCAAGGACTTCAAGATATACCAAGGGGTATCAAAATATTCTCAATGCTTCTACTTCTAGCTGGAACTTTACTAGGGACTGGTTACAGATCTACACTTTTAACTAATTTGAGTTTTCCAAGGAAGGAAACGGTGCCTGAAACATTTCAAGGTTACCCCTTATTAATAAAAGAATAGACCCAGTTTTTTTGTGGCTCTCAATCTCAATAAGTTCTTAACCGATTTTCATTCGGTTTTTTTTATTTCATTAACAAAGATATGGACATGGTCTCCATTCAGGGATTTTTTAAATTTTGGTCCGGAAGTGGACCAAAAGTGACTAAAACATGTCAACAATGGTCCAAATTGACCAAATTTTGACCAATAATAGCTTATTTTGAAGGTCTTTTCATCCTAAATCTTTTTTTAAATACACTCTTTGTCAAAATATTTATTCATAGACCAATGGCCAAAGACCAAAAGTGACGAAAACATGTCAACAATACAAATGTCCAAATTCCAAATATGACCAAATTTTGACTATTAGCTTATTTTGAAGGTCTTTTGATTTTAAATACTCGTATCTTTTAAAATACAATCTGTAAATTTTAAACTTTTGATTGATTTAGATCTAGTCCAAAGGACAGACTACGAGCTCATATTTCTCAACATGGGTATGGAACGATCCATAGCCTCTAAAAATCAATTGTTCAAAAAGTTCGAATCTCGTGTAACCTTTGTAGAAAAACCAGATTTGGGCTCAAATGCACGAAATTTATTTCTATCACCTAAAAAGCAGGTGATGATGTGTTGGGACAATTACTTTAAAGCACCTGTCAACCGGAAATTAACTCTAAATGAAAATTTCCCGCCTTTTGTTTACTCAAATGACTGGCTTTTTTCAACTCATCATGGGATGGGAATAACAAAGCATTCAATCTATTCTGATTCATTTTTTCTACTAATTTATAGTGGTCAAGAAAATGGACTTTATAGAAAATTTGGTCAAATTCTGAATTCTGAATTTGTCCAGAAAGGACAAAGTGAATTAGTTGACCCAAATCATAAGAATTATGAGGAAAATAAGAAAATTGTGGAGAAATTAACAAATCTTCAGTATATAGATGAATTTGAAAAATCACCATTGACCTTTGAACATGTTCAAATTGTATTATTGTTTATACCGATAGGTGTTATAATTGGGCTAATATTTTTTATTTTGGAAAATTGTTATTATAAAGGATATTTGTGTAAAAGGCAGAGCGTGTCCAAAAATTATAGGAATTAAGGAACATTTTAATGGCTCTAGGTATAAATACTAACATACCAAAATCCTACATCCAAAATCCTATCTTACCGAAATCCTACCGACCGAAATCCTACCTAAACTAAAATCCCATCTAAAAATCCCATCAAAATCGAATCTCAATTAAATCTTAATATATCTGTATATGTATTCATACGAGAGTAAAAATATGAGTTAAATATATTTTGAATCTGACAAAAATTCAAAATTTTGTCAAAATTTTCAATTTTTGAGGTTTTTAATATGCAATTTTTTTCAAAATTGACCAAAATTAGTCAGCTTTAGTAAAAAAAATTTTCAATTTTTGAGGTTTGAAAAAGCCAGATGGTTCGCTCATATATTTAGATGGAATTTTTAGATGGGATTTTAGTTTCGGTAGGATTTCGGTCAGATGGGATTTTGGAGGTAGGATTTTGATATGTTAGGATTTTAACCGCGACCCACCCACCTATATAGATATTTGCATTTATTTGATTATCTCGATAGATTACCCACATAGCCTAAAAATCCAATTTAGATTTCAATTTCAATCAATTTCTCATTTAAATCTATTTTAAATGTTGATAACCTAAAGCAAAATGTTTCTATCAAGTAAAATCATTTTTGGTATTTTGTTTATAACCTCCTCCTGACTCCTGTCCTGAGGCTTACTTACTTTACTTGAGCAAAATTTGATAATTTTTCAAGTTGACTTCTCAACTTGATTTGATTTTGATTGAATTTTTAAAGTTATTTAATTTAGAAAATATGTCGAGTATAAATCGAATCTTGTATTTATCTTAACTTGCTACCCTTAGAGCCTTAGAGCTATATAAATAGTGACTTATTTATAAGATACATAATAAGTATGTTTTACGTAGCCTCAAGATTGATTTGCACTGATACTGATACTGATGATGCAAGCAAATAATATTTGACAAAAAAAAATCAAAATAGCACCTATCTGTACCTCCCTACTTTGTAGTCTAGAAATTAGAAATATTTTAAGTTAAAAATTTACGTATGGAAATGCCTAGAGCTTTGTTAATATAGAAATATAGAAAATCTATAATCTATAGGTACCTACCTATATAGAAAATGAGTTTGGTTCACATATCAATACTATCCTATATTTAGTAGGTTTTGGTTTTTAACAGATAAACACAAAAGCTATCATGTCAAATATAAAATAATTTATAATCATAATGTAGGTGATCCAGAGAGATACTTGAGTAATTTAGCTCGTTATTATTCAAGTACACTATAGATAGGGATTGAACCTCGAAACCTTGAGGTATTTGGGATAAAAATGAACCTCGAAACCTCCAAGTTTAAAAAAAAAAAAACCGAAAATTTGTCAAAAATTTATAAAAAATCTAGAAATATATCAATTCAAAATTTTTTTTAGACTATAAAAAGTATCCTAAAAAGGTATTTTTTTTTCAAAATTCAAAATTATAAGACATATCAGTCAGTAGTTTCAAGTTTTTGGCATTAGTCTTCAAAATTTTCAAAACCTCGAGGTTTTTGAGGTAAAAATGAACCTCGAAACCTCAAGGTTTTGGAATCCCTTAGGTAGGAATATGAAATAAAAGGTATATATTTATAATATGTATACCTGAAGAAAAGGATTGTCTTGTCGACTTAATCTTAAGGTCTCCATGTCCTGGTCGATAGTCCTGGAATGATAGGGAGAATGAAGAGCTTCTCTAGGCTCTGGAATGTCAGGTGAAAGATCTTCATCTCGCCAAATGTCACTCATCCCTGAAGATCCAACGAGGAAAACAGCTCGCTCCTCAACCTCAACCTCTTCAAAATCACCCTCGAGAAGTTCTTGATCAATTTCTTCATCATCATCCTCCTCCTGCTGAAGTTCATCTTCTTCCTCGTCCCTTCGACCCTTTCGACTGAAGATGCCGGTGAGGAGCTGAAGTGGCTTCCTTCTCTTCAGACCACTAACTCCTGAAGATCCTCCGACACTTGAAGAAGAGAGGATGTTCTCAGAGGAACTCTTGTTGGTGTTCTGGTGGTGCGAGTCCATCGCACTACACATTTTGCAAATAAAATAAATAGATTTGTCACCTGCAACCTATCAAATTTAAAATAAAATACATTTATTAAGATTAAAAAATACAGCCTCAGCTAATCTTAAGTCATAATTGTGCGAGCGAAGCGAGCACTTATTACTATTCAACTTTGCTTGCACTTTGTCTGTCTGTATGTTTGCGGCATAACTCAAAAACTACTTGACCGATTTTAACCAAATTTGGTATGAAGGACCCTCATAGGGTCTAGTTGTGCATGCTCGAAAAAAATTTCAGATTGCCCCACTCCTTGGGGTCAGGGGGCCCTTAAAGGGTTCCCCATGTTAATCAAATGGGAAAAAATCAAAAATGAGGTAATCGATGACGGAGATTCAGAATTTGATGTCCGTTTGACCCTGGAGTTGACCTTTGACCCCAAAAATTGACCTATGAACCCGAAAAAGGTGCAACAAGTGATGTTTTCATTGCTTTGCTCGCACAATTAATAATCAACTTCTAGTGAGTTGATTAAAGCCTAGTTATGCTAAATTTTGGAAATTTTAATAAATCATAATAAAATTTTTCTACATTCATATATAATCTTAAAAATTCTCAACTTTTTTAAGCTTTGGTTTAAAAATATTGAAAAATCTGCCAAAATTCCATTTCTAAACGATTTAGTGTATAAACTCAATATGCTAAACTTTATGGAATTCTGCTGGATATCTTCTGCTCTATATCAGGCTTATGTCAAAATTTGAAAAAAATTCAAAAAATTTGCTTTCTTTGCCCTAATATGATCCACAATCAAGCAAAAATATGACACAAATAATTCTAGAATTGTAATTTATTTTATTTTTTTCAAAGTTCAAGCAAAATGTGATCAAAATTGATACATATTGAAATTTGCCATATTATTATCCTTTTTGGATCTTGTATAATCAAAATCTATTATTTATTTTCAAAATTCGAAATTAGATAGTCAAAAATTTACGAGCCAACTTCAGTAGATAAAGCATCTATAATTTTAAAATGTCAAAAAATTCTCAATTTTTTGAAGTCAAAATTTCGAAAAATTTGCCAAAATTCCATTTCTAACCTTTTTATGAACTACATAAGATATGCTAAAATTTCTTGAATCCTGGATATGAATTTCTCTATTTCCAATTTACGTCAGAATTTGAAAAATATTCAAAAAATGTGCCCTAAAATGCATGTGCCCTAAAATGGGCCCTAAAATTTAGGGCACTAAATGTGCCCTAAAATTTTTAGAGCCCTAAAATGATCCACAAACACAAATAAGTTGAAAATATGACATACCTAAATAATTCTTAAATTGTACCTAATTTACAAATTATTTTTTTCAAATAGAAGCAAAATTGATTCAAAATATGAACAAAAATTGATAAATAATATTGCAAAATTTGACATATAGGCTATAAGTAAGTATTTTTTTGGAAATTTTTTTTATAAATCATATCAAAAACTAAATTTTTGTCGTCAAAATTCGAACACCAAAAAAATGTACATGAACCATTTTGGTATCTATAATCTTAAAAAGTCAAAAATTCCTTAAATTTTTTAAGCTTTGGTGTCAAAATTTTGAAAAATTTGCCTCAGCCAAAATTCCATAAAGACCTTTTATTTAAAGCTGAATATTTGCTAAAATATCTGGATATCATCTGCTTTATTTCAAGTTTATGTCAGAATTTGAAAAAAATTAAAAAAATTCTGCTTTTTTTGAGCCCTAAAATGGTCCACAAGCACAAACAAGTTAAAAATTTACCAAAAATAACTTTTAAATTGTAATTTACAAATTTTTTAACAAAATTGGAGAAAAATTTGAACAAAATTTGATCAAAAGATTCCAAATCTTATCAAAATCTTATCGAAAATTTTCAATTTTATCAAAATTTTGCAATTTTTTTAGTAAAATCAGCCAAAATTTCCTAACAATTGCTAGTACATCAGATTTTTTGACAGAGATTTTGATATTTTGATATGAAACGAGCTAAATGCAAATCTCCGTAATTTAATTTGTAAGTTCACTTCCGTATCCTAATTCTCATTTGTCTCATATTCTATAAACTCTAATCTATTATTGGTAGAATTAAATGCATATTCAAATCCAACTCTTTAAATCCTAAAAACAGGCAAAATGTGAGGTTTCTTTATTTTCAAGTCATCCTCAAATGAACTTGAAGAAAAGGACTATGAGATTCTATAAATTGTAACAAAGTTCAGCTTTTTAAAGCCTACACAGTACAGTATAAGTAGATATTATTGTAGTTTTTGAAACAAACAGAATACTTTTATAATCAAGGTAAACCCGCAGAGAATTCCTAACTAGTCCTATGTTTTTTTCTCAATTTTTGTCATTTGATTCTGATTCTGAGTGTTGGGGTATTTTTTTGGCTTTGTAAACTTTAAAACAAAAGAAAGGGCAAGGAACGAAGAAAAATCTGCAAAGTTTAAACCTAACTTATAGATGTAATCCTTACTATTTGATCATACCTACATATACACATATTATGTGATTTTAATTGTACAAATCGTATGAAAGTGGACTTTTTTAAAGGTTTTTTAGCTCGTAAACTGCTCAAATGAATGCATTTAAACTATAGATACTTTAGACCAGCAGATATGCATTATTATAGATTCATTTAAAAGCAAAATTAAGTTCATTTTTGAACATATGTATTGTATAGGTATTTACATACAATTTCTAACTTGTCTTTTCGAGGTTTTTAATGAATCTAAAATGATATTTATTATTTGAAGATTTGAAGACCAATCTATTTGATTTAGAAAATGCCATTTTTGTGAATTTATAGAAGTTTCTGGCTTTCAAGAATTTCTAATACAGACTATCTAATAATAATATGAGATTTTGTTGGAATTTCTATTTCAAGAAATTTACATAAAAAAACTAAAAAGTTTAAAGTCATCCCTATTTTTGTTGAATTTATCCCTATATTTTTGGTCTAAATTTACCTCTTTATGAAATTAACCTAAAATATTTTTAGTTTAGTTTAAGTTAGGCTAGAATTTAAAAAATATTTTGGCCAATTTCATGCAGGGGTTATGTCTCTATATTGTTGGACCGACAATATAGAAACATATTCAAACAAAGGAATGAGAATCAATCGAAGCCTTTTGTAAATATGGTAATTTCAAGCTCTTCTAATTGAAAGATTTAGCATGAGATTTTTAGAAAATAATAATTTGCAAATTTTTATAAGAAATTTCAAGTTCAAAGGGTCAATTGAGCATTTTAATCATCAAAATTTGTCAAAATTTCCCACAGTTTAACCAAATGTCTGATCTGATCTGAAAACCAAACTTATTTCAAAGCTCTAAATCTAAAAAAATATCAAATATATTCTGAACATAATTTCTAATCATTTTATAAGAGTTTAAATCATGCCTAATTTAAACCACTAAAAAAGGATTACAAAGTGCCTTTTGGGTAATCCATAGTCTTTTGTACAGTTATTTTTGGTGATAATTCGAGCTTCTAGGAATCGTTTAGTACGCTGCTAACCTGTAGTTATCTTATGTTTGTCTCCAAAAAATTTTCAATTTAGTTAGAGGGCAAACTGTGAGGCTTTGCTATTCATTTGTACGGTGTAGTCTGTAGTAGTCTATATAGTTTAAAATAATTAGAAGTTAAAGCTAAAATAAATAAATAAAATCATGACAAAATAAAAACAAAACAAAAAAACACCCTACAGGGTGGAATTAATCCTGCTGGTGAAACAAAAAAATTACCCATGGGGTTAACAATGAAAGTTCAGTTGTTTTTTTGTCTAACCTTTCATTATCATTATCATCCTGAACTTACAGCAGTTTATAATAATGGTATTCTTATCTCTTTCAGTTTTGAAATCCTGGATTTCGTATTCTATTTAAATAGAAAAAAACAAGGATTTCATATTGAAATGTAAGAAAAGAATCCTACTATAAATCACTTTATGCCGTAACATTAGTGTCTTAGAATTTATTTGTCAAATCTAAAAATTAGCTCTGAAAACTCGCTTCTTCACTATTAGATATATACAAAAATCAAGTCAAAATCTGGTTTTTCAGAGCTGATTTAAATGAATACACTTTACTTTCTACAGTAGTACTCGTACCATTGCATTTACTTTTTGTTAAGATCCTTTTTGTCAACTTTTTGACCAAAATAAAAATTTTAATTTATACAAAATTTGAGTCTTTTTAGATCCTTTTTGATTTTTGATTTTTCAAAATAGTTGAAACAGTCGGAAAATACTGTGTTATGATATGATAGACTTGAATTTAATTTCACCCCTATTTAGATTGAAATTACCCCAAAATTTTTGGTCTAACTTTACACCTCTGTATGAAATTAATCCAAATATTTTTAGTTTAGATTGGGTTAGATAGATTCAAAAATAACCATTTCTTGGGCAAAATAATGGTCTAATTTGACAATTTTTTCATTTCCAAGTGTCCATAACCTCTATGCTAAATGTATTAGATAAATTAGTCAAAGTTTTTTTGATTTCTTTTGTCTTTTGTAAGATCAAAAAAGTGAGTATAAAATGGCAAGTGAGAAGTCATGAATGAGGATTATATAAAAACAATTACAAAATTACACATAAAGTATAAAGGATACGGAAGAATGTTCACTCAACCATCAAATACCCTCAAGTATATATAAGCTATAAAAGTATAGAGAGAATTTTGTAAATAAAATATAGATTACAGAATTACAGATAGAGGCTTAGCAAAGTGCTCATGAGCTCCAAGTTTCGAAGACAAATGCATGTAATTGTAATCGAGCTTTTTTTTTACAAAAATAACTGTTTGATGGGGGTTTTAGGATGATATACAGAAAGAAAAAAATTTGAGCAAGTAATTCTTGTACAGTTTCTGACGATTATGATGGATTTTGAACATTTTTGCAAATTTGCAAATTTACGAGTATACTGAATACCTGTAAGATAGAACATTTAGAACCATTAATTATTTTAATTTGAATATTAAAGGATCTAAAATATACCAGTACGAGTATTTTTAGGTTAGCTAAAAGACATAAATATTGAAATATTTTGCAAAGTATAGCAGCTAAAACTAAAACTAAAACTAAAGAAATCAAGAATGTCAAATTTGATTTAGGATGCGATCTAAGAATTAGAGAAAAGTGATAGGACGGGATAAAAATGGTCTTGTGGATGAAATAGATTTTTAAAACCTATGAAAAGTCAGAGATTTTTTGATATCTTACACCTATTTTGGTTAAGTCTTGAATAAATCTTATCAAAAAAGTAAATTTTTGTCAAAATTTTAGCCTTTAATTGTTGAGTAGAAAAAGTTGATAAAATAAAAAAATAAATAAGTTCATCTGCAACATCTGTATTTGTAGGTATCTATATCTGTAAGTCAAAGTCAAAAAAGTCAAATATTATCAACTTTTTTCTAAACTTTGGTGTCATAATTTTGAAAAAATTTCCCTATAAATTACTGGTATTTTGGATATCAACATCCTTCTAAATTTCCGTATAAATTTGATAAATATTCGAAAAAAAATGTCTTTTTTGTGAACCCAATTGTTCACAAAACTGGTTAAAAAACAAGATTAAGAATGCTTTGAATTGTATTTTTATTAACCTTAAGATATAGATATTCAAAATTTAAGAAATATTTTGTCAAATTAATTATGACAAGTCGAAACAACAGTTAAAAGTAAGGTTCCTTATCGGTTCATCCTTATCGGTTCTTTGCGAACCGTGAATCACTTAGCAACTCATTATCGGTTCTTTAAAATGAACTGATAATTATATTCGGTTCTAAATCGGTTCTTTTCAGTTCTTTTCGGTTCTTTTAATACTTATTTCAATGACCGGTTATTTATTGTATTTGTAGTCTGTTACTATGGACTAGACTAAATTTGACTTTTATTTGCTATGATTATCTCATTTTTTGTTAAAGTGGACAGGGTGCTTTAGTATTTTTTTAATTTTAAGCGAACCATCAAGACTTTCGCTCTTAGACTGACCGATAGTTATTTTTATGATGATATTTGACTTTTTTAAATTTATAAGATTGTCCTTGAATCAGTAGTTTATCCGTGAGGACTATTAGAATTTTTAAAGAACCGATAGAGCCGATAGAATCGAATCTTAAAGAACCGATAATCGAGTTGATTTGGTTACGAACTGATAAGATGAACCGATAAGAGAACCGATAAGGAACCTTAAACCTCAAATTGTAGGTCATAAATGGCCTACATTTTATTTAAATTTTTTTGAAAATATATCCAAAATATATAGGAATATAGGGTTAAATTTTCGAAAATTTTTCCAATAAATACTTTAATAGGAAATCTGAAATATGTAGGCCATTTATCTGTTGTACATTTGTTTTTTTGGTTAAATGTGCCTATATATATAGGCTTTTGTCTGTAGGACATTGGTCTTGTATGCCCTTTGTCTTTTTGTAGGCTTGATGCTTGTATTTAGGCCTTTTGTCTGTAGGTTCTTTGACAACAGACGTAAAATATATCTGTAATAATAATAATAGTTAAAAAAATTTATGGGTTTTGACTTAATTTTTTTTTTGTTTTTTTTAGACTAGTCCTCTTCGGTATAATCGAACTTACTTGGAATATTTTCCCAGCCAATCCTTTCTCATCGTGTACACTCTTTCTCGTTCATTTGACTATTTTGGGAGGTTTATGGTTGTACAAGAAATCCCCATCGAAAGAAATCAATCTGAATAACAGGGTTAACAAAAACAAATCTTTAGGTAAACTGAAATAATTATATTAGTCTATAACTAAACTTGAAACAATTTTACATTGACTGGTTAAAAATTTTATGTAGTAAGTAGATAGGTAAATAATAATCTTTATAAATTGTAGTACCTATAAATTATAAGCTAGGAATTGATATAATTTCTAAAGAGAATAATCTAAAACCTTAAAACAACTATATTTTTCCTTAAATATTAATTTAATATCCATACATTAACTTATACGTACTACTGTGTACTATGTAACGTATTATGTCAAAGTTAATAGTTAAAGTTAAATATAATATAATATAATATAAGGTATATTTTACCCTGACAAAATGTATTTAAAAATTAATTGTTAAAAATGTAAACGTCAATGCCAAAGCAGCTTTAAAAATTAAGGGGAGAGAGATATTTATTTATGAAAATCTATATTTACTATTACTACATTGTTTGTCTTTGTATTATGTAGTAGGATATACAATTACGAAAAATTATACTTGATCTTGATAATATAATAAATATAATTATATATTATATATTATATAATTAACTTATTTAAAATTAATATTCAAAGATTCATAGGATAGATCTTATTTATATATAGATAGAGAGTCTTATATTGGTAGTGGTCTTGATTTGAGTCATTTATATTTACTTTAATTCAGTTTTGAAAAACTTGATTTTGAACTGGATTTTACCTGTAGTCTGTAGTTATTTGTAAAATAACTTAAATATGGTTTTTCATAGCTCAATTAAAATAAAAGTAAGGCCATAGCTATAGCTATATAGAATAAAATCATTTCTCTACCTAATATTGGCAAAAAAATGCAGTAAAAAAATAAAAGTTAAAGTAAGGTAGTTTAGGTTTAGGTAGTTTAGCTCAGAAAATCGAAATGCAAGCTCTTATTTGCGAGAAATTATAGGGTCAAAAACCCAAAATTTGGGTGCTCAGAGCTGAAATTTTTAGAATTTTATTATTAGAACACCCCATTGCATTTGTAGCTGCTAAAACTGGTAGCTTTTTCTAGGCTTTGTTTCGAAAAAACGAAATACTTTTTGTGTGAGTAGCTCCATTGAAAACCTCCCAAAAAAAATTTAAAATCAAATCTGAATAAAAATCTGAAAAGACCTCATTTTA
>JAQIXA010003474.1:0-13984 GCA_034699045.1 Nanhermannia cf. coronata Gr-Ori-00579
CGGTTGATTTTCGACAACTTGAAAAAGTCGATCGCGTACACTTTGACTTCTAATATTCCTGAGATTTCTCCATTCCTTTTCTTCATCCTGTTCAACGTTCCTCTACCCCTCGGCACTGTCACCATCCTCTGCATCGATCTCGGAACTGACATGGTAAATTATCTTAATAATAATATTAATTATAAAAAATTAAACACACAAACCAACAATACCCATTATTTCTCTGCTGGGAAGTTAATCATAATTCATCATTTCAGTTTTATACCATTAATAAAATACCTTTTGGTATAATTTAGGTCAAATAATTATGTTATGTGTAGAATTACTAGAATTTAGCATTTTAGATTTTAGGATCAAGATCTGAACTGCATGATTCAAAAATTTACAAATTTTAAATTGAAAACCAAATCTCTCACACCTTCTTACTTGTCTCTCAAATCTAGTTTACTAAACTTTAACTCAATAACTACTTATAATCAAAATAGCAAGACACACACTTTTATTTTTTACAGATTTAATAGTAACCTTTTATTAAATCAATATTCAAAATAACAAAATCTCTAGCTAGGCTATCTAGATTCTCACATTTTTTTCAGTTCAAAATCCATGTTTGTTCTCACAACTAGTCCATTATATGACATAGACTAGAACTTTAGAATTAGAATTAATTAACTGAATATAAAATGATGTGTATTTAGTTAGTTGAATTAGAAGTGCTTCAAAGTAATAATTTAGAAGTTTAGATAGAAATTACATAGAAAAGTAGTTAGAGTAGTTAGAATAGAATAAACAAAAAGAGTTGAAATTTTAGATAAATTTTGCATGGCATTCATTATTACTATTACCTATCATCTTATATATACAAATTTAACCACTTTTAAAAACCTTATTACTGATATTATTCTACTATCTACTTTTATAGAAGTAGTAGATAATATTAGGTATTAATTATTATACCTACCTGATATTGAAACCTAAACTTTTGAAGCTCTATATATACTCTATGTGTCTTGCTACAATTATAAAATCACCATTAAAAACTAAATACCTACTCGTATCTACCTATATATGTTAACCATTAAACAACAACTTTTTATACCTAATAATTTTACAAAAGTATTTTGATACACTATATATTTTATGAAATGAATTCTCAAACTCAAAATAATAAATAAAATAGGCTTGCTTTTCGTCGTTTAGCACGAGACCAAACCACTACCACACCCTACCCTATACGTACTTACTTAATTACTTGTTTTTTATGAAATACCCCACAATCATAATTACTAAATTACTAGTTACCTACCTACTTACTTAAATTATTAGTACAATGGAACTTCTCTTTGAGACTAAAAAACACGACATTTCCTACTAAAATTAATGAAATCGAGTAGAGAAATTCCATTCTAATAGTAAATATAGAGTCAGGGCATAAGTATTAATTAAAATATAGACTTAACATAACAAGAGACTTACCAACTTACTTAACACTTTTTAAACGATATAATACCGTCTGTTCAGTAATTCAACTCTGAAAGTCTGAAAACTTAATTTTTCAAGTAAATGAGTAAATTCAGTATGTAGTAGGAACTGGCTAATGATAAAATGTATTTTTTCAGAGTTGAATTTGAATATACCAAATATATAGTACTAGATAGGGTTTACCAAACTCAAGGATGGACTGGTCATATAGAAATTAGAATAGAATTGTAGATCTTACTGTATTATTAGAGTTCATATTTGCACAGCAAACTTTATTAAGTGTCTGATTGATCTAAAAAAAAGAATAAAAATTAAAATATTTAATTTTGTATTGATGAATAAATGGCATATACCATAACTAACTATACACAAATACTTTAACTTAAAACTTACCTATACTTGACGGGGTTGTTGTGATTGTCTGTAAAAAAAATTAAACATAATAATCACAAAATAAAAAAAATAGGTGCCGGCAATTAGTTTGGCTTACGAAACAGGTAAAAAAAATCATTAATTGTACGCTTAAACAACAATGTTGACCAAATTATCTTTGCGCACATAAATATAGCGGAGTCGGACATTATGAAGCGCGCACCGCGTGACCCGAAGCTCGACAAACTAGTTAATGAAAGGTAAAGATTAGCTCGTGAACGAGCGGTAAATTTGAATTTTGAATGAATGGAACCTCTCTCTTTCTTATCTTATTATTAAAGATAGAGGTTTTGAGACTTAAAAATGCTGCCCGGCTTTCAAAAAATACGCTTTTACTTATACAATAAAGTACCACTTTGCATGACTTGCTTTCTACTGTCTATAACTACTACTATTTACAAGTATTTTGAATTTGAGGTGTGAATTTAACGCTTTTATGGGATTTTAAATGATATGATAACTCTAAACTCTAATAACTCTTAACTAATCGAACTTGAAACTGAAAAAGTACCGACTAAAATCACTAATCTTAAGCATAAACAAATAGGTAATCTTAATCTAACATTTTAGGATTTCCCCCCTTAAACTAAGCAATCTCTAACTGACTTAATTTAACTAACTAAACTAATAACTAATAACTATTACTATATGTATAATAATCAATGCTTTTTGTGAAATGCTATTTAACTAATTTTTCAATCTTCTCTGCTTCCCCTTGTGTTCAACTCTAGCTTCCTGCAATTTCTCTGGGTAAGATATATGTAATAGGTTCATTAAAATTGTAAATTATTATCTATTAAATGTGTACCTAAACCTAAATGCATTAAACCTATTTACCTATATGTAAATCTTATAAAAAAGCTTATGAACATGCTGAATCTGATATAATGAAAAGACGTCCAAGAGATCCGCTCCATGACAAACTTGTCAATGAAAGGTACAAATCTTTAAAAAATGTTTCAAATATCATCTTGGACCACCCTCTACTTCCAACAATATCCATACTTTACATATTTCAGGACAAAATATGATCACTTCAGCACACAAAAATCTTAGCTATGTAGTTCTTGGAAAAGAAAAAAAATGCTTTTTTATCAGCTTTACCCCCTTAAATTTTTTTTTCTTGTAAACTTTATAAATAAATATTAAATAGAATGGTAAAAACTGTGGTGTGTTATTAAAATTAAGGCTGAAATCATTAGAAAATCCGAAGCTTGAGTTTACAAAAAAAAATTGTAAATATTTGTGCGAAATGAAATTCCGAGTTGTTTCCCTTGCTGAGTTGTGTTGGCTGAATTAATTTTGGAAAGGAATTTTTAGGATTTATTTTTTATCGCAGGATATTGAAACACAAAAAATTATCAAAAAACACTAGGTTATATACATACTTACCTAATATGTAGGTGATTTTTTAGGAATTTTATGAGAAGGTGTGAAGGTATACTTGAGATAATTAGGGGATATTATTCTATTTTAAAAAATGCATCATAAAAGTGCGTAAAAATTGACTGTCCGAGGGATTGTTGTGATTGTGATACATACTCCTGCTGAGAACTTAAAAAAATATTAAAATTAAACATATACCTAATCAATAAAAAATAGGTTCCGGCTATTAGTTTGGCTTACGAAGCAGGTAAAATTATTAGTAAAAAAAATATTGTAATGCCTTATTATACCTATCAATATTTATGTTGACCATTTTCTTTGCGCACATAAATTTAGCCGAATCGGACATTATGAAAAGGCAACCTAGAAACCCGAGACGCGATAATCTTGTTAATTACAGGTCGGTATCACCCCAGCCATTGAGCAATTATATTAATTAATCATCTTTTAATTAATTAATTATCTACCTAATTGTTTTAATCGTCAAATGCTCGCCTTCGATCCATGTTCTTGATCATTTAATTAAATGATCTAAATTGTACATTTTTTAGCTCAAAGTCGCAGTGTATTAATTTTTTTAGCTAAAAATTATCATTTCTTGTGAAACTTAGGGAAAAAATCGTGAATATACTTGTAAATTCTACAGTATTGCATTAGAGAAAAATAATTTTTACTTACATTTATTTTGAATTATAATGTGAAGTCCATTTCAATTTGATTTGTCAAGTTCAGTTCAGTTCATTTCGCACTTATTTGTTCAGTTCCAGTTTTGGTTTTAATGATTTCGTTTTCATTTTCATTTTGGTTTTTTAAAATTTTTGCCTTTACTTTTACTTTACATAATTAATGCTAAATTTTCTCTAGTCTATAGAGAGTAGAATTAGCTTTTGTTGCAATTGGTCTTTTCTTAAAGAATCAGCGGTTTTCTGTGATTCAGTAGCTTTGCACAGCTATTTCAAAAAGTATTCGAAAAAGGACTTTAAAAATTAATTTGATTTATTGATGACATTAAATAAAGGTTGATTTCGATGTCATATGGTCAAATTGGTATGATTCAAGCCGCTGCTGGTTTCTTTGTCTACTTTGTAATCTTGGCCGAAAATGGATTTTTACCACCAAAACTTTTTGGAATCCGGAAACAATGGGACTCGAAGGGTGTCAACGATCTTGAGGACAGTTATGGACAAGAATGGGTAAGATTCTAAAAACAAAAAATAATATTACTCATGTGTTTATGTATAAAAATTGTATTTTATATTAAAAAGACCTATTCTGATCGGAAAAAACTCGAGTATACTTGTCATACCGCTTTCTTCATCTCAATCGTGGTTGTACAATGGGCTGATTTGATTATTTGTAAAACTAGAAGAAATTCTATCTTACATCAAGGAATGAAGTAATAACCTTTAAAAAAAATTTTTTAATTAGAAATTCTTACAGGTTACTTAGAATTAATATTATGAATGACTTTTTAATTTAGAAATTGGGTTCTCAACTTTGGTTTGATCTTTGAAACCGTTCTCGCCGCTATTCTGTCATATTGTCCCGGAATGGACTTGGCCCTCCGAATGTACCCTCTTAAGTAAGTACCTGAAAAAATCCTTAAAAATTTTGAAAAAAAATCATTAATTTGCATTTATTTATAAAAACAGGATTAATTGGTGGATACCAGCTATTGTAAGCCTTCAATTTTCAAACTAAACTTGTCTACAAATAATTATTGAGAGATCTTATCTAAAATTTCAATTAATCAATCAAAAATTTTCTATTTTTTTACAGCCCTTTTCAATATTAATTTTTGTGTATGATGAAATTCGTCGGTTTATCCTGAGACGTAATCCTGGAGGTTGGGTTGAAATGGAGACATACTATTAAATTAAAATTAAAAGATGATAAAAGACCACCAAGGGGGCAAACTAAACTATTTAGTGATTTCATTAGTTCTAAAATAATATATTACATAAGTAAGTACTTTAAATATTATTATAAAATGCTATTATAAAATAAATTATATACTATCAATGTTATGAAAAAATTCGATACTATCTACTACCATAATATTATACTAAAAGGTGTGCAAAAAAAGTGATTGTTGTTGACTGACTGTTCTGTTCTGTTTTGGGGGAAAAAAATTCAAGAATGATAGTGTGAGAGAACGATAAAAAAATGAACTCCAAAAGTTTTTAGAAATAAATAGTACTACTACTAATACATACTGTCTTACTACTATGTATCTATATTATTGTAATATATTATATAGGTAATACGTAAAGTAAAAGTAAAGTAAATTTATAATAATTTAAAAAAACTAGCTAAGCTAAGATTCTGCACAAAAAAGATGCGGAGATTTTGAGAGATCTTCAAACTACTACTGAAGATTTTAGAGAATAAAAAAAATCTAATCTAAAGATCCTCAACAATATAATTGCTCCAAAAATACCAAAAAATCCCCATTTTTTGAATTCTCAACATCATCATCTCCGCCTCAATTCTTCCGTCGTCAAGAAATAAAATTTAAGAATACTACTATAAATATATAATAGAGCCTATTACTTCGAAAATAAATTTGATAAGAAAAAAAATGGGCTCGACTCCCTTATAATACTTCTATTGATCACCGATGATACTACTAGTAAAAAAAGAAAATAATTTATAAACATAAGTACATAGGCATTAGGGTAATTAGATAATAAATAATTAATATAGATAGGTAGGTAATTAAGAAATTATTGTAAATCACATTTATAGATCTTGGTATACATTATAATAACTAATTGTTAACTTTAAAAATTTTTAAAGTTTCAAAAGGAAAAGTAAAGAAAGGGGAGAAAGTGAGATCTGTTTTAGCCCACATTTTAAAAAACATGTTTTACATACCTAATTGAATTTGTGTGAAAGAATGAAATTTTAGAGTGATTTTAGCCCAGCAAATTTAATGATACAAAAATAATTTTAAAATGTACAATTAGCTAGTTAGTAGTACAATAATAGAAAATAAGAGATAGTAAAATTGTAGTAGAAAAGCAGCCGAACAGCAGTCTAGTAAAATAAAGAGAAATATTATGATGTTTTTGTTTTTGAATTTTATGATAAAAGTATGATTATGATCAGAATAGGGACTTTTTTTAAATTTTCTATTTAAAAAAAGTAACCCGAAAAAAAGCCTTTTAGTGAGATGGTCAAATGGATAAAAATAAAATTTGAATGGAATGATATGATATGAAATTTTGTGTTGTGAATGAAATTATAAAGTTTAAAGAAGAAAAAAAAATAGTCAAAGAGCCTTTCTCCTCTTTTAAATGAATAATTAATTAATTATTATCTAATTACTACTACTACTCTAATAACTTTAAATTCTTAATGATACAAAGAAATGATGATGATTTATACATATATGTTCAGACCTCACAATTACTAACTAACTACTATAATTAATTAATTAACAAAAAGAAAATGAAATATGAAATATGAAATGCAGATGTGTTCTTAATTATAAAAAATATTATATAAACTATTGTATAATATGATCTGGTTATTTGACCACAAACAAATATACTAGACTCAATTACCTATCTAAACTAAAGCAAAGAGAAGAAAAAAATCATTTTATTTTTATTTTTATCCCCTACAATGCCTAGGTACTACTACTAACTACTACAATCTAATAAAACAAAATCTAATTGCAATTACAACTAGCTTTAAATAAACCTGTTTAAAACAATGATGTTTTATTTTGTCTGTTTTTTTTCCGTAATATATTGTTGTGAATAATTTTAATTGTTATCTAATCTACATTACTATCTATCTATATCTAATTATAGGTGTATCTCTTAGGTAGGTAATAATTTATTCCCTTTTCCTCATTCCCTCAGGGGTAAGTAAGGTGTTTTATTTTAAAAATCTAATTGTTATATTAATTAATTAATAGTTTTTTTGGGAATACTTATTATACTACTTCTACTATATATTATTACATTGAGGCAAATGCATTTATCCACATAAAAAGTATAGGAAAAATAAGTTAAGGTATTTAATTACAGACATATTAAAAATCATAATAATAATTATAATATGTATTTAGATAGGTATTTGATGCTAATTTAAAATTAATAAAAAGAAAAAGTATGAATGAAATGAAATGAAATGGGTTTAATCGGGAAAAAATTGATAATTGAAAAAATTGTAAAACTAATAAGGGGAATGGGGGAATAGCAAGTAGTTTGACATTCTGTGAGTTGACAACTACTCCTTCTCCCTTCGACCTGACCCTTTAATAAATAATTTAAATATATTTAAAATTTAAATAATTATGGAAAATGTTAACTTAACTTGAAAATTGCTATACATTGCATACCTTTACTATATAAAATTGTGTATATGAACATGATGTACTAAAAAAATCTACATTAAAATACTTAAGTAATCTATCTATCTGTAATACCTTGTAACTTGAAAATTTGAATTTTGAATATGAAAATCATTGTTAATTATTCATTAATCATTATTATTATAAAAAAAACTATTCATTAAGTTGTGAAATTCACCTTCAATACCTACTATTATAATACTACTGTATATTTACATCACTAATCTGTTGAATATGGGTTCAATTATCAGTTATTTATAAAATGTATTGTTATACCCCGTAAATACATAAATAGTAATAGGGTAGATAAATTACTTATAGATAAAACTCAATATAAAATATAATGTTCTGAAATAATTATTAATTAATTAATTCTACTACTACTATTGTAGGTAATGAATAAAAATAGCTAGTAAGATTTCTATTTAGAGAAATGTTTAATAAGTTGTAAGCCCAAAAAATGAATTCTTTAAAAAAAAATGCAGTAAACTATCAGTTAAATTTGTAACAACTTTCTCTTTGTCTTTTTTGTTCTGGCTCATTTACATGATCTATTTATTTAATTTAAAATTTTAAAATTTCAATTTTGGTCTCAATTTCACAAGTACGAATACAAACGTAAAAATTGAGGCAAACTCAATTGAGGTTTTGAAATTTTTGAAAAGCTGAATTAAATGATTAAACCATATTATTGCATTGCATATGTAGGGTACATAAAATTAAAATTAGTACCCTAACATTACAGAAAAACAAAGCCTGACCTATACATAACGACAAATTCAAGAAGCTAATCCAAAAAAAGGGATTTTTAATGATTTATGGTTCATGGATATGGATTCATGAATTCAGGAAAATACCCTAGACTCTACGTTTACAAAACATACCATTTTGTTCAAATCAAATAACAAAAAATTGAAATTCAAAAAACAGAATTTTATACCAACATACACCTAACTCGTATTAAAATATTATGAACGATACACTAGACACAGACACATACACCGTCGCGTCCTATTCTATCCTACTCAATGTATCTGTTTCTGTTATACCTACTTCCTATAGTTCTCAATAAGATTGGATTGAAATGTTATAAAGGATTTTAGGTTTAGAAGAAAAGATAATATGGTGGAATATAATTATTTATGAAATTATTATTCATTAATTATGAAGAATTAGATTTAGAAAGAAATTAGGTAGGTTAAGGATTAGGATTTAGGAATACAATACAAAAGTACAAGGTTTTAGATTTGAGCTTTTTATATTTTTTAGAGATTGTCCTTATTAATTAGATAGGCAGTACCTTACTTATTACAATTTTTGACAAAATAGAATTTAAAAAATACTTATCTATTCTCCTTCCTTTTCGATTGCAAAGAAAATCCAAAATTAGTCTCGAGTCTTGAAGATTACATAAATAATCACATCATCAGATCAGTATCAGACTGGAGGAATTTTTCTTTGAGCACAATATCTATAGTAGGTAATAAATTAATAAGCAAAATTAAAAATTTCAAAGTTTCTAATTTCTACCTCTATTGCAAACAAACAATAAATTATGATATTAGATAGGTAGATAGGAGAGAAATTGTCAGATATTTTGAATTATGATCCGTATTTTTGTTTGAATCGAAATCGAAAGGAAAAAAGGCTTAATTAAGGTCCCTCACCTGTTGCAATAAAGTGACCCATCTTTGTTAACAAAGAGCTGACTCCTGCCAATTAGATTTTTACCGCAAGTCTGACATCTGAGACAAAATTTGGATGCATGCCAAAACAAATTACTTTCTGGGTCTTGAGACGATGATTGAACGAAGGATTCAGATGGCTTTATATTTTGCTGACAAGTTGAACATACCTAGAATACAACAGATAAAGTATTATTTTATTAATAAGAATAAAGTAGGTAAGGCATATAATTTAATTAAAATAAAAAATAAAAAACTATTTTATTAGGTACCTATATTCATTACTATTACATTACTTACATGATTAAATTCTTTTTGATGACACGGGAAACAATAGACTTGATCTCGAAAAGACACATATTTTGCATCAATAATTTGGTTTCTACACTTGGAGCATGTGAAACACCTGGAATGGTAGGTTTTATTTGAAGCCAGGGTATATTTCTCGTCATAGATAAACTTCAAACATCGCGGATTTTGACATCTTGGTATTTGGGCCATGAGCGAATAATGTTCGTCACAAAAACCTTCACCATCATGAAAAAAACACTCACCACTCGTAAATCCCTTATGACAAATTTTACATGATAAATGACCCACATGCCAATATTTGCTTCCATCAGGATTTTGTATGGCTAGTTCTCCTTTTCCAAATGGTTCTTGACACTTATGACATGTCAACTGGTCCCTTTGGTGATCCATCTTCAGCTTCATTTCACTCACTTTTCTCGTCAATGAAGTAATGGTCCATTTAAAACCTTCATCACCTTCAGCAAGTGGTGGTGGATGTCGTGATGACGAAGAATCCTTATTACTCTTACCACCACCATCAGTAGTAGAACTTTGAGATCTCGTAGAATTTGGTCCATGAATAACAACGAGTGATCCTCTAGATTTCTTCTTAATTACAGCAACAGTATCACGACTAGGTGATGATGGTGGTGGTGGGGAAGAAATTGTGCTTATTTGCTCTTTTGACTTCCGGACATCCCAAATTTTTGGCTGGTTCTTAATTATCTTCAAGCTGTCATACTCATTTTTGAGAACTTGAAGAAATTCATCTAGGCCTACTTCTTCACCATTACCATCTGTAGTTGTATGATCTCTTCTCTCAAGTCCAGCATTTCTATCTAATGTCATTGCAATCGCTTTTGATTTTGATGTAGATTCAACATCAAGTGGTGGTGGTTGTGGGATTGAATTAAAATCCCTTTCAGCTGCTGAAGCTGGAGCTGGTCCATCGATTGACTTTCGATGATGATTAATTGTGTGTAATTGACCAACCTGTTGTTTAAATCCATGGTTTGTCACGACCCTTGACCTAGAACTAATTGCAGCAGAAGTTGTTGATGGTGATGGTCGAGGTCGAGGTGGTGATTGTATTTGTGATGGAATTCTAGGAGCAGCTGCTGGTGCTGGTGATTTCTCAAACTTTTCAATTTCACTTTTCTTGTTTTGATTTTTCACTAATTTCTGAACCCGACGACGACTCGAACTCGAATCATCTACTGTTGTTTTTTTGCTTTCACTCAAACTTTCACTTTCACTTCTTACAAATAACTTTTTATTAATATTTTGTTTTTGATTTTGTTGACCTTTTTGACCTTTTTGTGAACCATTTAATTGACCCTTTATGAACTCTTTATCTGTTTGTGTATCTTTATGCAGGGACTTTGTCCAATGGGCTCTCAATCTTGATCTATCTTGATGATCTCCTGCTGCTACAGCTGGCCTTTTGCAAAAATATCTCTCGTCAATTTCTCTTTGTTCTTTTGCAAACTGCTCCCACTCCTCCCTTTTTGACCTCACGATTTGCCTTTGGTTCAAAAGTGACCTGGACGACTGAGCACGAGGTAACAACACTTTTTGACTTCGGTCTTCTGAATACTTTTTCCCAGATTTTGACATTATTATTGATGCTTTTGTTTTTGTAGCACCTACTCTTGTTGATGATTTATCAAGTTCTGATCCTGGTTGATCCTGATTTTTTGAAGACCTAGTATTATGACCTTGACCATGACCATCATCAGTCGAAATATGACAATGGCAAGTAAATGACCCACAATTATAACAAATATTGTTCACTACTAATCCACAACTTGCTCTTTTATTTTGACCCTCCTTTAGATTTCCCTTCAACAACTGATGATTATGGATGATTTGTTCTTCTTGCTCTTCAGCCACCCTCTCTTTTTCCATCCATTTATTTAATTGCTCGAAAAAATGATGATCTTTATCTTGACAATATCGTTCTGTTGGAGAAAATGGCACCTGCTGCTCATGTTCATGTTCCTCGTCGGTTTGTTGTTGAAATTGTGACATTTTTGATGAGGATTCTTTGGGACTAGAACTATACTGACATTTAATTATTCGACACTCGAGGTAAAATTTGTTCATTATCTATATCAACATGTTTATGAATAATGTTCTGATACATTTTTGCTAAATTATATTTTTTTAAATGTGTTTTGTACTACATACATTCATTCATTCAGTTTTATAACAAGATCTACAGTTATTTGTCTAGAAGGTACTTATTAGACTTAGGATTAGTTATTTTATACAACCATTGCATTGCATGTACTCTACTGATACAACAATTTACAAATTAAGTAGATTTTAATGAACTTTAAAATGTTATTACTATAGCTTTCTTTAGTTACCAATATTTAAAGGCAAAGTTTTAACCCATTTTTTTGAGATAAGAATAAGTGAGATTTGATTTTGATCGATTTTTTTGTAGACAATTATTATTTTAGAAATAATAATTGATTAATTATTTTAGAAAGTCCTTGTAAGTAAATATTTCAGTAAACCTGAATGAATTTGGACTTAAACTAAACTAGGTAGGTCAAAATGGTTAAATTTGGAAGAAAGAGGAAGGGTAAGAATGATGCGGGGAATGCAAAATTGGAAGGTTTGAAAAAGGAATTAGAAATTGATGATCATAAAATCCCTCTGGAAGAATTGCTAAAAAAGTATGGAACAAGTGCTACTCAAGGCTTAACTTCAGAGCAAGCTAAAGAAGCCAGGCTAAAACATGGACCAAATGCTTTAACACCACCAAAAACAACTCCAGGTTGGACAAACAAAAACTATTTATTTATAACCATTTATTATAAAGGTCAAATATACCTACTAAATAATGTTTTTTTTTTTTCATTTCCAGCATGGATTAAATTCTGCAAACAATTATTTGGAGGGTTTTCTTTATTGCTTTGGGCTGGAGCATTTCTCTGCTTTTTGGCTCATTTCATTCTTGTCGGTAGTTCAGATGAGGATCAGCCAAAAGATAATGCAAGTTAAATTATACTATTTATTACCTAATAATTTCATAAATACCTAATAAAGTAAAAAAAAAAAATGTTAAAGGTATTCGTCGTTTAATTAATTTTGAATTTATTTTCAGTTATATCTTGGCATCGTTTTAACTGTTGTTGTAATATTGTAAGTTTTATTCAAATTTTATAAAATCTTACATTTTATTAAAGTTTTTTGTTGGCTTTTATTTGTATTTTGATTTGATATTATTAATATAAAATTTTTCAGGACTGGATGTTTTTCGTACTTTCAAGAAGCCAAAAGTTCTCGTATTATGGACTCGTTTAAAAATTTAGTTCCACAATATGCAAATGTTGTACGTGATGGACAAAAGCTCACAATTCTTGCTCAAGGTAAAATAATTAATAATAATAAATAACTAGACATTTTTAAATAAGTTAATATTTTCTTTTTTAATTTTATTTATTATTACTATTCACAATCAAGATTTGACGATTGGAGACGTTGTTGACGTCAAATTTGGTGACAGAGTTCCAGCAGATATAAGGGTTATTGAAGCTCAAGGTTTTAAGGTAATTTTAAGCTAGTTATTTTTATTTTTATTTTGCATTCTAAATCAAAAATTAATCATAAATATTATTCAAAGGTTGATAATAGCTCACTTACTGGAGAATCTGAACCACAAACTCGTGGGATTGATTTTACTCATGATAATCCTCTTGAAACGAAAAATTTGGCATTTTTCTCAACAAATTGCGTAGAAGGTTAGAAATTCATATTTTATTTACTTGAGAATTTTTAAACTTATAAATTATTATGCTATTTTCAGGAACTGCTAAAGGGATTGTAATCAGTATTGGTGATAACACTGTAATGGGTAGAATTGCAGGTATGGTTTGAATTATTTGCATCATTATTAAAGGAATAATTTTTCAATTTTTTTTTCAAACAGGACTAGCTTCGGGACTTCAATCTGGAGAAACACCAATTGCAAAAGAAATTCAACATTTTATTCATATTATTACTGGGGTTGCAGTTATTCTCGGAGTCAGTTTTTTCATAATCTCTTTATGTTTGGGATATGGTTGGATTGAAGCTGTAATTTTCTTAATTGGTATCATCGTTGCAAATGTTCCTGAAGGATTATTAGCTACAGTTACGGTATGTATTAATTTTTAAATACCTAATTACTACAAATAAATTATTATTTTGATTTAATTCTTTTTTACAAAAACAAGGTTTGCTTAACTTTAACTGCCAAAAGAATGGCTTCAAAGAATTGTCTCGTCAAGAATCTCGAAGCTGTGGAGACCCTTGGTTCAACTTCAACCATCTGTTCGGATAAAACTGG
>JAQIXA010003475.1:0-13982 GCA_034699045.1 Nanhermannia cf. coronata Gr-Ori-00579
GTACAAAGTAAGTGAGTAAATATACGAATTGCATAGAGTATACATTTCTTTTTCACTAAATAAGTTTTTAATTGTATACAGCGATTTAATCCTAAAAAAACATTTCTTAACTAATTCATTTATGTACAACTTAAAACTAAGATTTTTATCTAAAATTAGACCTAAAAATTTAACTTTTTCTTCAGACATGATTAGATTATTATCGAAGTTTACAGAAAAATTTCTAAGATACCTACTATGACTAGTATTTGACATAACTAACATTTTAGTTTTATCTGTATTTAAAAACATGCGTTTCTCTTTTGCCCATACTAATACATTTTCTAGATCAGTTTTAATTGCTAATTTTACTAATTCGGTTTCACTTGACCTTCCCCTGAAAAGAACCCCTGAATCATCCGCATAGAGACATGTGAAACCAGATTCTACAATTGTTGGGAGACTATTTATGTAAATTGCAAAGCAAATTGGCGATAAAACCCCACCCATTGGTACACCTACTTCAGAATCTGCAAAATCTGATTCCACCCCATTATAAATAGTAAATTGCTTTCTGTTACACAAATAATCTCTCAACCAAAAATCAGAGATATTGTACTTAACTAATTCGGCTAATAAGAGATCATGCCATACACTAGAATAGGCACATTTAAAATCTAACAGGAAAAGTACACAAAAATAACCTTCGTCTATAGACATTTTAGCTAAATCAATAATATATGTAGTGGCATGTTCGGTCGAATGACCTTTTCTAAAACCAAATTGATACTTACTTAAAATATTATTCTTATTTACAAAATTTACAAGTTTTTCATAAAAGATCCTTTCTAATAAAATCATCAAGCAGGGAGATATAGCTATAGGACGGAATTGTTTGAAACTTGAAGGATTTGAAACTTTAGGTATAGGACAAATTTTTGTTAATTTAAGTTCATTTGGGATAACACCTGATTCAAAAGACAAGTTACAAAATTCTAAAATTAATTCTTGAAAGTTAGGAATAGGCATTAAAAGTGTTAGCATTTTCATTGAAATACCTAAAGGATCAGGAGAGACTTTGGTTTTATGGTTCATTTTGTTCCAAGCTTTCATTAGATCAAAAAGGTTTATAGGTTTTATATAAAAGAAGTTAGGATTTTTGCCAATTAGGTAATTATTAGTAAGTGTGTTAAAAGGAGAATAATTGTTAAAGCCCATATTTGCGTAGTACAAATTGATTTCATTTACATCTAGATTACTATCTAATTTATAAGTAGGCTTAAAGTTTAATTTGAAATTATTTTTACACGTAGACCATAAACTACTCGAATTAACTTGTTTTTTAACAAACAATTTTAAATCTTTCTGGGTACTTACTTTAATAGATTTTGACAATTTTTTTTTAACCTCTAGAAACTTCTTATCCAATGTATTTTTATAAAGAACTGTATTTTTGTCTCTCAATCTCATTAGCTCTTTTGTTTCTTTTGAAATATATTCGTAAGTACTTGACTTAATCTTAATCTGACTGATAGGAGAATACTGATTAAAGGTATCAATAATTAAATTATTAATACATTCAAATGAGCTATTGACATTAAGATCCATATTAAACTTATACATACTAATATGTGATATCATACTCTCGTAGTTGATTGACTTAAAGTTTCTAACAACTTTGTACTTATGTGGTACCCTAGTTTTAATAAAGTTGTGTGAAACACCAATTAAGCTATGATCAGAAATATCTACAGTTTTAACAAAGGCTGTACTATGATTATCGGAATTTGTAATAATAATATCTAACAAATTATCGCCTCTAGTAGGTTCATTAATTAATTGAGTAAAAGAGAATTTTTCAAATAAGTTACAAAATTTGTATGTATTTGTACTATTTGTTAGTAAGTTGATATTTAGATCACCACAAAAGTAAAATATTTTGTTAAGTTTTAAAAGAAAGGTAAAAATATTACTAATATTAGTCATATCGTTTTTAAAATTACTTAAATTACTTAAATAAACTATAACTAAAATGAAAGATTGAAAATAATTACACTGAACTTTTACAATCATAAGTTCAAGGCTAGAAGGCTTAACCATATCTATATCATAATTAATTAACTTACATTTTAATGACTCATGATAAAAAAGTGCTACACCACCTCCTCTACTCTCTCTATCTACTCTTAAAATATTGAAATTTGGAGGACAAGGATATACTATGTTGATTTTTAGCCATGATTCAGAAATAGCAAATAATAGAAAATTATACATACTTATAATTGCACATATACTATCTATTTTATTAATAAGAGATCTTACATTAAGGTGTCCTAATTTAATTTCAGTTAATTTCGGCTTTGTTTGGACAGGAGAGTTTGCGGTTTGTCAATTCTTTTTTCTTGGTCTCAGCTCACGGCTTTCGATGGCTTGAGATGATTCTTTTTTATTCGGATTTGAGTCATGCCGAGTTTGAAATTTATTTTTAAAATCTAACCTTTGTTTTTCGGTGAAATCAGGCCTGACCCTAACCCCTTCCGGAAGATTTGCTTTTTTTGACAGTATGTCCTTTTTTGCTTTCACTGTAGGGAGAGTGACTAATAAAGATCTTGGATAATTTTTGTTGATTTTGCCGATCCTCTTGATGGTAGATGAACGGGCAGAATCGATATCGACGAGTGTTCGAAGAAATTCCTCAGGGTCCTCGTTCTCACCCAGCCCATTCACAATTAAGTATATACTTTAGTATATATATACTTTATACTTTATATGTATATACTTTAGCACCTCCTATACTTTAGCACCTCCACATGTATATACTTTAGGTACCTATATACTTTAGGTATTTGTATTTGTAGGGAATACTTTGTTCATTTCTCATCTTATTCTTCTTTACGAACCAAACCAAACCAACCTCCCCTCAAATAACCAAAATTCCAAATTGCCTTTTATTCTTCCTTATTTTTCCATCCATTCACCCACCCCTATATTCTTAGACATGCTGCATATTATAATATTGAGTTTTAGTGTAGGGTATCCCAAAAATTCTTCATCATCCCTTGTGTCTTTTTATTAAAATTATCCGCATAAATACACAAAAACACAGATGTTCCTATCATATAGTAATGTATACAATCACAATTCCCAATCATCAATGTTTTAGCTTTAGCAGTGGCTTATTATTTAATAGTAATAGTAGGGCATAAAATAATCATCCTTTTCAGTTCAGTCACATTAAATTATTTTACTTTTGCTAATCTTTAGCATTGCTATTTTGCAATTCATATTCTTTCTATCCCTAGGCCTGGCTGGGCCTATAGGCTATTATTTAGGCTAGAGACATAATAATATAATTAGCAGTAGATTTAATCATTGAATTGATAGATTTGATAATGAAATGACATGACCTTTGATCTTGATCTCAAATATATTCATAAACTAGGATTAAATCTATCGAATATTAGAATTAGAATCTTGGATTCTGCAAAATCTTAGATTAGACCTAAAATTCTAATCTTGATGAATTTTGCTAATTTGTGAGAAAGTTTATTGAAATCTAGACCCTCAAAAAATCAAACAAAAAATCAAATTGCAAAAAGTTGAAAGTTGGTTAGATTTGCAAATCCAAGATTTGTCTGGGCCTACTATAGGTCATCATTTCTCATCGTCAGGTCAGTGTCAACTTTGATCCTCTTCAAAATTTTCATCAATTATACCCTTAGTAACTCAAAGTTCAAAAATATTAATTTTTGAGATTTTTGGATTTTTTTTCTCGGATTTTGAATTTGCATTTTTTTTTCTTATGTAGAAGAGCATCGCTCTGTCCAAAATTTTAAAATTGATTTTCTTTGATTCCTCAGCAGTCAGCAGCATTCATCGATAAAAATTCTACACCCTCATCATCATCAACATTGATTTTGATCATTAAACGGTAAGTAGTACTACTATTCTTTCATGTTGAAGGGTCAAATGTCAATTTTCAACCCTTGTACATTTTATTGATACCATTGCATTAATTTTGATTTTGATTTTTGCAGATTACTTAATAATAATTCAAGATGGTCGTCCCTACTTATGAAGAACTCACGAAGGCAGCCAAGGACACTTTCAACAAGGGGTTCCCTGCAGGCTTATTCAAGTTGGATGCCAAGTTGACTTCGAGAAATGGACTGGAGAATAAGGCTGGATTGGAGCACAAATTTTCTCCACCTGAAGGAGCTGAGGGAGGTGATGGAGGTTCTTCAGCTGGAGGGGCTTCATCAGCAGGGGGGTCTTCAGTAGGAGGTTCTTCAGCAGGAGGTTCTTCAGCAGGTGGTTCTTCAGCAGCCGGAGGAGGTGCTTCATCAGCAGGAGGTGAAGGTGGTAAAAAGGAGGAGAAGCAAACCAAGGGGAACATTGCCAGCAGTTACAAGTTCCAAAATTTCTATGGAGTCTCTCTTGGAGGAAAATGGGACACTGAAAATGATCTATCTGTTGAAATTGGTAATCATCACTTTAGTTTTATAAATTAATTGACTAATTAATATAAATAATAACATGATCTTTCTCTATTTTAGCAACAACTGATTACATTACTCCTGGATTGAGGTTGGCTCTGGAGGCTCTGATCAATGCTGAATCTGGAAAATTAGGTGGGAAATTTGCTGGACATTACAAGCATCAGTATGCAACAGTGAACTTTGATGTGGATGGTTATTCTGATGGTGCTTCTGGACTTAATGCTTCAATTGTGGTTGGCTACAAGGGCTTCCTCGGTGGATACCAGAACCAGTTCATCATTAGTGAAAGTAAAATGGCAAAAAATAATTTCTCATTTGGATACTGCACTGGAGACTCGATGATCATGGGGAATTTGGACAACCTTGGAGAACTCTATGGTGTTTCAATTTATCATCGTGTGTCTGGTCGAGCTGAAGCTGCAGTGGAGTTATCACATGTTCCTGAACCAGCACCTGAGGGATCGGATGTGAAGCCTGGAACAGTTCTTGGGATTGCTGGACGTTACTTCTTGGATAGTGCTACAGCAATGAAAGCTAAAGTTGATACTGAGATGATGGTTGGACTTGGATATGAACAAAAAGTGAGAGAAGGAGTCACACTTACTCTTGGAGCTCAAATCGATGTCAAGAACTTCTCAAGTGGACCCCACAAAGTTGGACTTGGACTTGAATTCGAAGCTTAGAAGAGGTACTCGACGACTAATTAATCTAATCAATAATCAATTCGTAAGTAAATAAGTAGTATGTAATTATAATTATAATCGTCTTTCTTCGTCCGACCTACCTGAATTATTATTAATGTTATGAAATAATTGTACTACTAACACATTGTAAATCGATTGACCTAAATTTTAGTTAGACCTACAAAATTAGCAAGCATGATTATTCTCTCTAGCAATTGTACATTATTCTATATATATTTTGTATTCTACCTAATTGTATTTTGCTTTGTACATTTCTCTAATTTTAATTATTAAAAAAATACTGACTGTAATATTGTAAAATGATGAGTTATGTCATTCTTTTAAATTTACTCTTCTTATGTAACATTTCATGATTCTTAAATAGTGACTAGTTTTAAGTCTATATATGTATTTATGTTTAAAGTAGAATATTTTAATTTATTATATATGAGTATTTATTTAATTCATCTCTGGAAAACAAAAAGTCTCAATTCATTCTCGATTCAATATTCCATTAGATGTTAAATTGAAGTCAAAATCTAGTTTTTCAGAGTTTAATTAAATGAATAGCTCATTAGATTAATTCTGGTCTGATATTTGCCATAATATAGGTAGTTAATTTGCAATAGAAATTCTAGAGATAGGGTATTATAAACTATGCTTTCACTTTCCTTTAGATAATTTTTTACTATGTACTACATTTTGTAATCATTTTTTTATACTTTATAGTTTTACATATTTTCTAACATAAAAGTTGATAAGATTAGGATCAAAATTACCATTTAAATAGCATAAGTATGCTTAGCTATAAAATCTAAAATTAAAATGGTAGATATAGTCATAGTTGAGGTTGAGATTAATTTTTGCAGTTTTATTAACAAGTTTTATTTTATATTTTATACAGATAATACATACTTCTATAACTATACCTAGATATATTTTAGCTTGAGATGGATAGGTTTTTATGGATTTTGCTTGTTTAGTTTAGAGGTTTGTTTAGATGTTTAGTTTAGTACCTAATAAGTGTATACATATAGCATAATAGGAGGATAGATGATATTTTTAAGTTTCAAGTTTTAGGGGTGACCATCAATTCTTTAGGAAGTTCAAATTAAGAGAAATCTCTCAAGCTCTCGTCGGACCCTCAATTGATTGACTAAATTGATGATGATCAGATATAAAACTAAAAATACTCACTGATTACTGACTATGTACTATCTGTACCTAAATATATGCTGAGGAAGTTAAGTTGATGAACAGATTTTTTGCTGTATGATGGTAAGTATTATATGCGTAATGATCATCATTATAATAATATATACCTACTTTTTTTCTCTTTATGTTACTATTTTAATATTACGTATTTTATATTTTAGGGTGGTGGCAGCTTGTGAATTCTACTGGATTGTTTTGACTAGTAAGCTGACGGTGATTTTGTAATATTTATATTAATTTCTAATGCATTTTATATCTTTGTACAATACATATTGTGACCATGCTGAAATCGAGTTGTTATTGTGCTGATTATTCAGATTTTTAAATTAAATATTGGAAATAAAAAGTGGATCAAAAATGGATAAGCTGAAGTTGGACCTGGAAGGGAAGGCTCGAAGGTAAAAATACTGGCAAATCTACGAGTTCTGAATTTTGGAAAATATCAAGTCCAAATTCCAAATACTCGTATATTACACTTACGATTAGAACTCAATTTTCATACTACATGTACTTGGAATTATAACTAATGATTGAATTTTTTTTGTATTTTTTTAGAATCTTGATCATCACAAGGAAAAATAAATCTGCTGTTGCCTACCTGTCTATTGGTAATACAAGCATACTATGTTTCGCATTTAAATTTATAACTATTATCATTTCTATTTTTTTTAAATGTAGTTGCCCTCCTTGTCATTATCATTGTTACCGGGATTTGCAATCAGTCTCATGAACACCACTATCACACCTCAAAAATCAATCCTGATGATTCATATCAACAGTATCAAATTCAGAGGGATAAAAATCGAGATGAATTACAAAGTCATCAAGAAATTAAGGACATTATCAACAGGTAAAAAGACAATCTTAATCTAAAACACTATGTAAGGGATGATAGTTCGGGTTCGGAGTTCGGACATCTTTTTTAAAATTTTAACACCCTTTATTTCAGATATTTCGGTCGTTATTTTAAATTTAAATTTATTTATGAATATCTTTTATCTAGAGATAACGACTGGTTATCTGATCATCCATAAATAAGGTGTCCAAATTTCAAATAAGCTTCCGAACAATCTGAATCCAAACTATTTAATTTACCCCTACAGTAACTACATAGTAAGAGTAAGATAGGTAGGGTATGTAGGTTTATATTATTTTTTGTTGTATAGCAAAAAGCATATTAAATATACTCCAACAAGCACCAGCTCAAATGAAAAAAAGTATCAAATTTCTACAACATCGTATACAACAGCCACCCCTTTGACATCAACTTTGACCTCGACAACATTTTATGGAAGGAAGTGGGGATTTTCGACAATTTCAACAACACCAAGGACTACAGTAGCTACTTCTACAATGAAGCTTGAACCAAAGACAACTAAGGTTAATGAGACAAATAATATACTTAATTATATTGATTGACATTATTTATTTTATTAGTCCCCGATCTCATTGCCTCCAATAATACCCAGTGGTCCAGGAGGACTTTCAGTTTGTTCAAAATCAAAAGTCTTCAAATCCTGTTTACTTTCACTTACTCGTTATACACTGGACCCAGAATTGTCGAATTTTTGCCCAACTCATACATTCTCACATCAAAATACGATTGTTTCAACACTTCGTGCACTTATTGACAAGTTTACTCTGAAGAATCGTGAGAAAAATACTGGATTATGGGGTTGTTTATCCAAATTGTCAGATGAAACGAGTTCAAATAGAAGTTTAGCATTTGGATTTCAAGCAATTATTGAGGCAATTGCCCGTTTTAACAACAAAATGGTCTTCCCATTTGCTTTCAGAATTGTTTCGGTAAGAGTCTCTAATAAATCATTAAAATTCCCAAATCACCTTCATATTATTATTATACTGATACGTGGGTATTTTTATTTTAGGAATTTGGGCGAAAATCTCAAGAGTTCTTCAATTTGCCCCAATACCTTCAATGGGTAGGAAATGGAACAGAAGTTCGGTAAGTAAGATAAGAATATCTAGGACTATAATATAATTATTATAATTAAACTATCTCATCAATAGGATTGCTTTTATGGAACCATCTCTGAATGAATATCAATTGCAGCAAAGGGGTCACAGTCGAACTTTGTCATCTCGATTATTTTATTTTTATCAGAAATCAACTCAATCAAGAGATCGAGACCGTTTTGCCTGGGCTCTCAGATCATCACCGCATTTTCAAGTAGCATTTTCTTTTCTTTACATAATTTTTACATATTATTATTATCTTTTGCTAGCCTGGAAATAGGATATTTTCATTCCGATTTGAACCATCTGAAGGAAATGGTGGTAGTAGTGGTGGACTAGGAGCTGGAAATAGTGGTGCTGCTGGGATTTACATTAGAAATACCAGGTAGGAGCCAAAATGAAAACTATAAACTTGACGGCTATTTCATAATTTCAATTTTTGTATGATCACAAAAATAGTAGTCGATTTTAACAAAACATTTTAGAAATTCAGATAATTATACTAATATTAAATGAAATATTTAATTTTAGGTACAACGATTATGTGGTAATGGATATAGAAAACGAGAATTTGATATTTTCCCAAAGCCACATGCCATTTGAAGTTGTTTGGATGGGTGACAATTTATTTCAACTTGTTTTCGGAGCTAGAGCATTTTTTGGGTATGTCTGTTAAAATATTTTATTATTTTGCATTTGCATATTTAACATTCGTAAATAATTTTTATCAATAGTAGTAATATAAATGTAATGTAATGTAGTATGTTCTTTCAGTTGACCAAAAGAGAAAATAGTTCATTTTTTGTTATTTGAAGCAGCAAGATTTGTTAAAAATTGACCTCTTTCTTTAGCTTTTACAATTTGTCTTATTGTTAACATTTATAGGTACCTAATTATCTTTTTATTTTCATTTTAGAGAAAGATTGGACACTTCTAATGTGACCTCGGTTTCGGAGTGGGAAAGGATTGACAATTACAAATTCAGGCGAGGTCGTAATAATCTTCCGGCAAATTTCATTTTAGAATATTTTAATTAATTGAATTATCTCTTATTAATCTTAATATTTATTTATTTTACTTGGTATTTTAGTATTTTGTACAGGTCATATATAAGCATACAATTGTTTAAGAATTTTAACAATAAGTAGCAAGTGTTTGGGGTACTGATACTGATAATTGATAATGTAATATAAATTAAGTATATATTATATCTAGTATGAATGTGTAGCTTTAGCTCTTGGATCCTTTTCTTTCACTTTCCTTCAATCTTGTCTTACACTTAACTATAAATGTTTAGAAATAAATATATTTTGTGCTCTTTTTTACAATATTCGAGCTTTTCATAGGTCTCTGTAGGGTTATTTTATTGATGATCAATGAGCCTCAATAACTAAACTAAAGTACTATGTAGTAATTAAAGATAGAGATTAATACATGAGTTAATAGTAGAGTCTCTCGGGTTTAATTTAATTACTCAATTTGTAGCACCAATTATATATCTCTTGAGACTCTTAAAATACTTTTATATCTATTTTTGGATAGACTGAATATTTGCTAGGCGTAGGCTAGGTATTTTGTATTCTCTTTTATTTCATTCGGGTAGTTTAGAAGTACTTTATAGTTGTATAATATTATGTAAGTAGCTTCTTATAAGGACATTTTAGGAGGGTGTGTCCGGGAAATGAGGGCGTTTTGAAGGGCCGGGCTTATTCAGGACACCCACGAAGTTTCGGATTTTCGGTCTTTTTTCGATCTGAGTTACGAAATGCAGAGGAATTCCGTTCCGTTCGATTAACAAGACGATCGATTTTACCCCTGAAAAGTTTGCCCCCCAAATGTCCTCATTCTCAATTCTTGAGTCGACAGTCGAAAAATGGTTATACGTTACGAGACATCTGAAAATGCTGGTAAAACTTGCAAAGAAATTCTATTTAAAATGGACCAAAAACTTTTGCCAAGTCTGATTCAAACATATTCAGACTTTTTTTTAGTAAGTAAGTACCTAATACCTATGCCTATAAGTACTACCAGTACTGATACTACTGGTATGATATAAATATAGGCAGGACCTTTACACTTTAAAAATGCAAATCATAAAGACTATAATAATTTCTACTACTATAATAAGTAGTAGAAGTTTCAAATCATATTAAATAGCTCAACGTAAAAGTAATATTTAATAGATTTTGACTTATCATAATTTGTGATATACCTAATAGATAGTATATTTACCTTGATCTTGATCTGAGAAAAAATGGCATTTGTAGTTCATTAAGATTTTTAGATGGGTTCCTAGTTCTTCAGTACCCTACCCTACTTCAGTAGAAGTAGAAGCACAATTTTTCGAAAATATTCAAAATTTTGACAATAATTTAATTTATTCCAGATCAAAAATCAATAAGATCCATATAAGAATGGGTAAAATAATTAAAAATTAAAAATTAAATTAAAAACAAGAATAAGTACTCGTATTCGTATATAAAGTTAAGGTACCCTACTTTTAAAAATTTGATTAATAAAAGTTCCATTTGCAGGCATTGCTTGTCTAATAGAAAAGATAAGGTATGAGGTAAGTAAAAACTAAAAATTTAGAATTACAATTTCATCATGAGACATTTTTTTTAAAAAAACTCCTATATTTTATCTGCTTATTAATAGTAATGGGTAATTAATAGTAATCTGTATTTCAGATTTCAGACTATGTTTATGTCAAAAATTACTTGGTGAAATTTTTTGACTTTGACATTCTCTTCAAGAGTCCAGAGAAGTCCAGAACCAGAAGGGTTCAATTTTTACACTTGTACGTAATTGGCATCACAATTAGTTTTGATTCGATTCAATTTTAGGTTTCGATTCAATTTGATTTCATTCGGATTTCTGATTGAATTAAGTTTCCCAATAAGTAGATTACCTAGGTACTTTTTTAGAATTCCAGCAAGTTTTTCAATGAGTTTTGGGAACTTTTGGCTTTTACGTCATCCACCATGTCTTGAAAAACATTTTATTTATAATGTAGTACCACCACTAGGATATATCCAATTATCTATAAGGGTATAGGTACTTACTATTTGATAAATGTAGGATTTGCGTAACCTTTTTTACAAGAGTTAGTTGTCTGCAACTGCGTGTCTGCAGATAACCTTTAAATTCCAAGTCGAAGGGACTCGTAGGCGGCGAGCAGGCTATTTACAGAAATTTTAGCACAATTGTATTTCTCTATAATAATACTATCTACATACATATTAGTAGAATTCAACTATTGTAGAACTTCTAGATACCTTACTCACAAGTTTGGCTCTATTGTAAATGGTTTTTCTGGCGGGTGACCTCGTCCCAATTCGATTATCCCAGATTCAGGACAGATCGATCTTACAGAAAAAGCTTCCAGAAAAAATTTGAAGCTGGAAATTCTACTGGAATTGAAATCAATGCAAGTACATGTAGGGCATCATGAGAGTTTACTATTAATAAATATAAGTATATTTAAGTATGTAAGTACCCATGTAATTTTGTATTTCAAATTCATTCGTATAAGCTTTAAGTCCTTGCCCTTATTGCATCAGTACAATTTATTAAAAATGTACCCAAGTATTTAACTTGTGCTACTTTGCTATTAAAATCTATTTCAATAATTGGTCCAAATTACACGGTAATAGTAATCTGCAGCAGAGACTTGGTATTACTTTGATATTACCATACTAGATATACTAGAAATACTAGTGTCTAGGTATATACACTATATAAGTAGGATACTTTATTGGCTTTTAAATTTAGCTTTAAATGCTTTAAATTAACAATAATTGTCTCCTGAAATTGAAAATAGATACTTGCATTTATAACAAGTAGTTCATTTTAATTTTATAAAGGAAAAAAAACTTCAGGTCCAGGTAAGATAAGTTTATATACGAGTAGTATGTACCTACATTATAAAGCCTGGCATTTTGACCACATTTTTGAACTTATGTATTATTCAATGATCAACTTCTTAAAGATATTTTTTATGAAAAACTTTATTAAGTAAATATTTGCCTCATGATCAGCAGCAGAGCTTCTAAATGGCACTTACAAGATACTTAAGATAAATGGGACACTTGAAATATTTTTACAATTTTCAACCCTTATTACAATATAAGGTGTATTTTTTTCAATAAAATTTTGCAATTTTTTCAAAATAAATTGGTATTTATATTATGCAAGTACCTAATCGTTCTGAAGATGAACTTCTCTATAAAGTACCCTGTACATATCAGTAGTAGGCATAAGTTTGGAAAGGTCAAAGGGAGTCCATGGTTTTGACGAGGGTGTGGTTTTGCACAGACTCTGGGCTCTGGTGATCTAGATAAAAAAACCGAACTCGGTTTTCTGTGTCGATTCAGGGAGGCAGGCAGGCAGTGCAAGTTAAGTCTCGGAGCCGAGTTGAGCTCGGATATTTTCCAAAAAAATAATTACCTGATTGTAAATACCATTAGCTAACTACTAGGATAAGTTATTAAGGTGCTAATTAATTAAAGTTTTAAGTTTGTTTCTGAAAAGCGTTTTGTGATATTATATTATACTTTTGACAAAAAATTTGGTGCTTTTCCTGAAATTTTTGACAAATTTTCGAGAAAGATGGCCAAGGAAATGTTGGCAAGTAAGGTGAAGGATGCGACTCAGTCTGTGAAGGACTCAATGAAGTCGATGATGCTTCGGGACGATGAAGAAAAGAAGAAAGATGGCGGGGGTGGACTCGGTGAGACTTTGAGGAACAAGCTGGGTGGCTTCAACAACAAAAATGCACCCCTGGATAAGGATATTGGAACACTTCACTATAATGGTCAGTACCCTAACTAAATATACTTATAATTATGTAAAAACTCGAAAATAAAGCTTTAAAAAGTGCCTCATTAACTAGTACTAAAGATTTTAAAGAAGTTTAGTAATGTTTGCGAATGTTTGCAAAGCTAAAATCTATTTTTTGCAAAATTTACGTAAATATTTTAGATTTCTGGATAAGCTAATCTACCATTATCTTTTTAGCTCCGAAAATGATCCCATTAATAGTGATGATAAAATTCGCAATTGAAATTGAAATTATAGAACGATTTTTGACAAGTTTTCCAAAATTTTGTAATTATAAAGTAGGCACTAACTAAGAATAGGATATGAAATCATTCTATATTCTAGACTTTCTAGAGCTCTCAAGTGAAGTAATTAGAGGTAGAAAATGAAGCTTTATAAGTTAAGCTGAATAGCCAAAAATTTCAGTTTTCGAGAACTATCTATAGGTATTCTACTAAACAAGGTCTTGAAATTTACTATTTTGCAAAATTTTTTGGCAAATTAAAAGCAAAAAATTATTCTAATCCTTTATGTTCTAGATTTAAAATATTTTCAAAACAAAAAGGTAGGGTATATAAGTATCTATACATAAAAAATAGGGTAGGTAGGGTAGTGTACTTAGGCTGAGGCTATAGGCTTAAAAATTTATGTTACCTATATCTATTCTATAAGAGTACTACAAATGCTACAGATACTTTGAATTTTGAATATTTTGTAAAAAAAATGCTTAATTTTTTGGATATGTGTAGATCTTTTGCCTTGGAACAAGGACGGTGCTCGTGAGACTCGGGAATTTTTCAACCAACTT
>JAQIXA010003476.1:0-13981 GCA_034699045.1 Nanhermannia cf. coronata Gr-Ori-00579
CAGATATAATATCTGACCAATACGAGTTGGTTTGCATGTAAATCAATGAAGCTTTACCCAACTCTGCCACTGAGCCCGAATAGTTTAAGCTAAGACAAGATCTAAAAATATTTTGTGTTAATTTCATACAAGCATAAATATTTATGGGTAAATTCAACCAAAATATCAGTAGGAGAATTTGGGTAATTTTTAAATCTACATTTTAGATAATTTTTAGCTATTTTAGACATTATAAATTATATAGGAATTGATGTGATTAAGAATGTAGAGTTACTTTTGAAAGACTCTGTACTTGAGTGTATTTAGTGTAACATTTTGAAGTCTTTTATAAACTTGAACTGGGTTCCCAAGTAGTAGTAAATAAATTCGAGACATTCACCAGGACAATTTATCACTGGCTAGGTTATTTAATATGACGTGTAAATCATCATCAAAGATTATTTTATTTTAAGCCCTAACCCTTATACATACATATACTTAATACAGACTCTGTATAGGAAATGCAAAATTACAAAATTTATATGAAATAAAAGCAGAGTCAAATGAGTGGGCTGCGATTTGCATTCTTAATTGAATTGAAAAATTTTTGACATTTTTTAGCTCGCATATAGCAAAATGTCTTTGACTTAATCTTAACTCTATTTTGGTTGGATTTACCCCTATATTTTTGGTCTAACTTTACCTCTGTTTGAAATTAACTCAAAATTATTTTAGTTTAGTTTAGTTTAAATTAGAATGTAAATTTTTTTGATTAATTTCATACAGTGGTAAAGTTATACCAAAATCATAATGGTTAATTCAGCCAAAATAGGAATGTAATTAAACTAAAGTAAAATACTCCGTAATATCACAGTTTTTTATAAAATGTTTCCTATTGCGTTTTTTAAGTCTTTATTCATTTACTTACTTAAAAGCCTTCAATGAGTTTGTTATTTTATATATTTTTTTAAACAAATTCTTAAATAAGCAAAAAATAAGTAAATAAATTTTAAAGTATATTTAGATACTACCTTTTGTAGGAAAAGGGAAACCTTTCTAATTGGAACTTGATTCAAAAACTTGAGAATTTGGGAAATTTTTTGGGAAATTTGAGAAAATATTGGGACACTTTCCTTCGTACAATTTCTTGGCATGTCATAAATATTTTGATCTATAATTTCTAAATTATACAGAATATCAGTAGATTCTCTTGTATTACAATTACAAGGCTTAAATACAAAGTACGGAGTATATCTGGCTAAAAAGGACCTATCCACTGACTAAAATGCAAATTTCCAAATATAAATATAGGATTATACTCATTTTTATTGTTCAATTTCTAATCATTTATTTCAAATAGGTACATAATAAAAAATCAAAATTATTTACTAAATACGGCTATTTATACTGGATATCTTATATTAGTATATCATAGTTTTGGTCATTTTGATGAATTTGGGCTATGAATATTTTTTTTTTTTTTTTGCCATTTGTGTCTGAATGAAATCAATTTCAGCCGGCTAATTGCCAACTCTGTAAAAAAATTTTAAAAAAAGTTTCCATTTGACAGATTCCCCACAAGCCCTGGAGTATCTCAAATTACAAGAATACTCTAGTAACATACTCTAGAATACTCTAGATAGTATAGTACAATAGTACTATGTATGTACTATAATTCTTAATTAGTGCTGTTGTTTTTAATTTATTTCGGGCATTTATTAGACAATTGCAGACATTCGGGGAGAATTACGGGCTCGGGTAATTACCCATTTAGAAAATGTAAATACATACTTGTCTTGTCTTCAAAGTACCTAAAATGTAAACTTGTAAAAAAAATACGTAAGCATCCGGTAAATAATACAAGTCTTATTCTTAGAAATCCTCAAAAGACCAACTATAACTATACCATACTTACTCCTATTACTATACATGTACTTGTACTTATGATTATTTTAAGAGCTACTTCTTGTGTAAATAAACCCACACTTTTTAATTGATTTTTATCAAATAGACACTTTAAACATACCTAGTAGTATGATGAAAGTATCTCTTAAGATTAGTTTTTTCAAATATTAAAATTATGTTACATTTTTACATCATTTTAATATTTTTAGAGACAATTTTATAATCAGACAAATTTGAGGTCAAATTACACAACTGGTTCTGTAATTGTCCAAATTTCAAAAATATGCTCGAACTATTATACCTAACCTACCCTTTTTACCCTTTTTACCACCTACACCTTTTTATCCACAACTAAATCTCACGATTTTAATCATATTTTCCAGTCATTTAGGTATATTAGATAAAAATTCGTAGTTATAAGGCATTTATCTACAGAAATATGGCCAAAGTATCTAAAAACTTGGGTTTTTTTTATTATTTTTTTAAATTTTAGATTCGGTTGGGCTCGTGTAATGCTGATGTACGAGAAGGATGGGATGCAAAGAGTTTCTGGCCAGGTAATAATATAGAGGCAGGGGTAGGTAAGAAATAGTTTGAGAAGGTTTTTGAAATAGTGACATGATTTGGTTTTTGATTTTATTTTGAAATTTTATAACTAGCTTATATGTAGAGATTACCAAGATATTTTATGGCAAAAATCAGGGTAAAATTAACTTGGTTTAGCTTAAAAAAGCATGTCCAAAATTTCAAAAAAGTTCCAGATCTATCTTTAGTCTACCTCTTAATAATAAATAAAATACGGCTGTAATTATCACTAAAACCAAACAAGATTGGCTGTAATTGTTTATGTAATGGTATTTTCAAATCGATAAGAGCTTAATCTGATCCCAAGATATTTTTGGTCAAATTTTATGCCTATTTTATTGTATGAAATTAACCTTAATTTTTGTTTAGATTACGATTATGATATGTTTGGATTTTAAAAAAATTAGTGGTAAACGCGATGAAAATAGGGATGATATTAAATCAGAGCCTTTCAAATTTAAAAAGTGTTTTTATTTAAAATCTCTTGTACATATATGATTTTTAAATTTTTTTCCCAATATATAGCATACCTGCAAGCATTTTATGTCCACGATGGTCGAGTTTATAAAAGTTGACATGAAATCCCACTCGTTCGATTTCGACACCAACTCGGTGAATGCATCCCTCAAGGAAAACCTCGCCTCTGAACTTCAGAGGACCAAACATTCAGGTTAGTTTTCCAAACTTTTCAAAAAATCCGCATTTTTTTGCAAAATAAATGTATGCTTACGTATGTGCCCAGTGCCCGCATGTGTTTTTGCACAGGTTCTTGCTGTACTACTGCTTGGGCAGAGTTGGCAATCAGCCGGCTGAGATTGAATTCATCCAGCCACCTGGCTAAAATGTTCAAAATGGTCCAAATGTTGATCAAAATGGCCAAAACTATGATATACTAAAATAAGATATCCAGTATAAATAGCCGTATTTCGTGAATAATTTTGATTTTTGTTAGTATTTGAAATAAATAATTTGAAATTGAGCAATAAAAATGAATATAATCCTATATTTATATTTGGAAATTTTCTTTTTGGCCAGTAAATCGGTCATTTTTAGGCCATTTTATCCATTTTAGCCAGCTCAGCCAACCTTGTTTGTGGGGCTGTTAAAGTTTGCAATTTTGGCCTCTTGGGGTCAATTTATACATTTAGCTCGAATTTATTTTTCGCCAAATTTAGAAGAGAAATCTCAAGTGAGAACTTGGAAGCTGACAACTATTCAGAATATGCTTAAGAAATCATTTTTTTTTCTTGTAAAAATAGGGCTGTGTAAACCGTCATAAAAAGCTCGAAATTTTGAATTTACAAAAAAAATAAAAATAAAAATCTTGGTATTTTAATGATTTTACTGGCCCTTATATGGTATAAGGTTTAACATTCGGCCTGAATAGATTTAAGCAAAAAATGAACTTACAGATTTTGAAATTGGAAATTTGAAGAATTCAGAAAAAGTCATTAAAATAGGTAAGTGAAATGAATTTAATCTCATCCATATTTTGGTTGAATTTACCTCTATATTATTGGTCTACTTTACCCATGTATAAAAGTAACCTAAAATATTTTTAAAATCCTAACCTGGTCTAGACTCAACTACAAATTTTGGGTGAATTTCATACAGGGGTAGAGGTATAGTTTTAAAAAATAGGAGTAAATTCAGCCAATTTAATTTAAGTTTATTTTTTGAAAAAATTGAATTTTTACTTGTCAATCTAATAAGGTCAAATTTGATATAAAAATCATCGAATTAGTCGATTTATTTTTATTATGTAATATAGAGATACTGGATATCATTTTAGAAATCAGTTTAGTTGCAAGTTTTATGGCAATTTTTGTCGACTATTATTGATTACTTTAGAGAGAGTCCAACATCTTTATAACGACAGGTCATAAGTAAAGAAGACTCGGTACGCTATAAAGGTTTCACATTTCACATTTTGAATTATTTTGAAAAAATTGAGATTTTTTAGACAAATCAGATCCTTATTTTTAGTACGAGTAAATATGAAATATCATTGATTAATATTTTATATTTATTATTACGACTAGTATAATTCGAGTAGGTACTTTATTTTTACTTTTGAAGTTCTATTATATGTATATGTACACTATGTATAAGAAAATGAAATCTTATCCTTATATTAGACACTTTATAGTATCTATAAGGATATTTGGTTATAAAAGTTTATTGAATTCGATTTGGAAATTGGAAATTGGAAATTTTAGCATTTTTGAGCGAGCTAAAAAAAGAATTTCACATAAAAAGCCCATCGTCCTCATGTTCAAGTAAATTATATTTTCCAAGTCAAAGTTAACTTTGAAAAAAAAAGTTGAAAAAAAATGATGGTCACGTCTCAAATAAGACACGTGTGGTGTTCATAATTAAATCGGTGGTGAGGAAAAAAATCTAATTTATGACTAAAGACTAACAAAAGTAGAAAAAAAAGACACTTTTTAAGTATGAATAGTTATTGAGCGAGTGAAGCGAGCACTTATAATTCAACCTTGAAATGCTTGCACTTTGTTCGTCTGTTTGTCTGTTTGTTCGTGAAATAACTCGAAAAGTATTCGAGCGATTTTAAGTAAACTTGGCAGGATATAGTTTTGACAAATTACGAAAAATATTTCAGATTGTCCCTTATAGTACCCTACTATGGATTCTTTGAGGGTCTCCATGATAATCAAATGGGGAAAAAAGGGAGGAAATTTTGAATTTGACCCTAAAGTTGACATTTGACCCTAAAAATGAGGTCAAAGGTATGTACACTTACAGGGTCTAGTTGTGCCTTTTCGATATTTTCAGATTATCCTATCCTTTGAGTTACGGAGTACTACAGACCCTTTTTAAAAAAGAGTCACCATGTTAATCATATAGGGAAAAAATCATAGTTCCTTTGGGTACTACATATGACTATGCATGAAAGATATTCCGAATTCGACTTCATTCGAAATAAGGTGATATGAGATGCCTTCAATGCTTTGCTCGCACAATTACTAATTAACTAAAGAGTAGTTAATTAAATCCTAGTACCTAGTTGAGATATTTATCGTCTAAAACTACATGGACAAAATGACAAAATGCCCAAAATATTCTTTTAAATGAGAGTTTGAAATCTAGGTAGGTAGGGTACTCGTATATGAAAAAAAATCATAATCTGCTGAATATTTAGTTTATTTATGAGAAAACTTGATTTTGACCATAATGCTATGTACTTTTAATTTGCAAAAACAAGGTCAAAATTGGGTTTTTCAGGACAGGGCTAATTAAATTTCCCTTTGTATAGTGCTTTTCTTGAAAAAATTAAAATCTAAATACTTGTATGACTTATAAATAATTTAGTTTAGTTTAAAACAAATTAGATTTTGATTTCAATTTTTGTAGTTTTTTAAGTTAAAAGATGCCAAATTTGTTGTTTTTCAGATTATAATTGAGTAAATTGGAGTTTTTAAGTCGAAATTTCAATTTTCTTAATAAAAATCTAAAAAAAATTCAAATGTTTGAAAAATTTTTCTCTAAATTTTTATTTTGTACTTGGGTATTACAAAATCCCGTGTTTTTTTGATCGAGAAGTCTTGTAAATACTTAATCGAGTTTTAATTAAATCTTGTAGTACAAAACTTTTATTTAATGACTCTTAAAAGGTAATATGTGCTAGGATTTAATTAACTACTCTTTAGTTAACTATTAACTGTGTTAGAAAAGCTTTGAAAACATTTAAAATTATCTAAAATTATCATCAAATAAATATCAAATTCTGAATTTCCGTCATCGATTACCAGAAAATTGCCAAAAAATGGTCAAAATGTTTGCTCAAATCACCTAAATAGGCAAAAATTTAGATAATATTTGCAAGATACTCATTGTTAGTGTGTTTTAGGAAAAAGTCGACTTATTAGGAGCTGTAAATGCGATTTTTCTCGTTGACTTTGGATTACTTGAAAATTGCCAAAAAATGGTCAAAATTTTGTAAAAATCGACTAAATTATAAATGGTACTCGTAATTTAACTGGTATTTTCTTTATAAATTTTTTTATAATTAAAATTCATTAATAAATATCGCATTTTTAGCTCGTAAAAAGTCGATTTTCCCTAAAATACACTATTATTTTAAGGTATCTTGCAAAAAATTAGCTAAATTACCTCCTATCTAGTTTATTTTAACAAAGTTGAACAGTAGGTGCTCGCTTCGCTCGTACAATTATACAGATTGAAGATACAAAAGATACTTTCTATATCTACTCTTGGATAGTTATAATTTTTTTTATTTTTAATTCACTTTTGAAGATTTTAGAGAAATTATTCGGCTGTTCGGTAACTGGGGATAATCTTTATGGAACTGAAATAAAATTTGGATTAAATCCCCCAAAGGATTCGAAATAATCTGCCCAGATTTGGCAAAATTTTTGCGAATTGTACGCTCGGGGATCACCGACCGCAATGTTTTTCTTTCTCGAAAAAAAACTGGAGCTTTTTTATGCAAATCTTTTTATTTCCACAACTTTTCCTTGCATTTTTTACCTTACCCATTTGCTTTTGGTTATGGGGTAAATTTACCTTATTTGTGGCCAAAACTTAAAGGAAAACCAGTCATCTAAAAATAATTTTCATTTAAAGAAAATGCGATTTTTCTCAAGAAATTTTGATTATAAAAAATTGTCAAAAAATGGTCAAAATGGTACTCTCAAATCGCCTAAATAGGCAGCAATTTAGCTAATTTTTGTAGGATACTCATGGATAGTGTCAGTGTATTTTATGGAGCTGAAAATACGATATTTTGAATGAATTTTGATTTGCTTCAAATTGTTAAAAAATGATCAAAATTTCAGTAATAGCTAATTTTTTCTTGATATATTTTGAAAATATCAAGAATAATCAAAATTCATTAAAAAATATAGCACTTTTAGATCGTAAAAAATCGGTTTTTCCTAAAAATACACTATTATTTTGAAGTATCTTGCAAAAATTAGCTAAATTACCGCCTATTTAGTCTATTTTTTTCAAAGAATTTGGATCATTTTTTGACAATTCTTTTAACTTGAAAATATCCTCGAATCCTTGGCCTTTACCATGTAAAATTTCATTTAAAAGCCCAAAATTCCATTTGAATCCAAAGATTCCTTTAAAAATTGAAAAAAATCCAAAAAACTAGATAATATACTATAAAATTCTATTAAGTTTTTATCAAAATTTGCCGATTTAAGCAAATTAAATCTAAAATATAATGATCTCATCTAATTCTTAGCTAAAACTGTAGATTTTAAGCATAATCTCCTCCCTATTTTGATAAAATTTACAACTATATTCTTGTCCTAACTTTATCTTTGTATGAAATTTGTCCAAAATTTTATTTTTCTTGATATACTTTACTGAAAAAAGTGCTCAAAGTACCGGGTTCCCCATTTGAAATAATAATAATAAGGTTTCTGTCCATGGTGAGTAACTGCCTGGTTGTTCTCCAAGGCTTATTAAATCTTTTATGGAATTATTACATGGAAAATTCGAACAACTTCTTATACTTTCTTTGGTAGGTAGGGTACTTGAGTATTTTTGGTACTTGTAATACTTGGATACTTTAACTTACTACAGATTACAATTCCTATGTATCTGCTGTATTGAGATTGAGTGTAGGAGAAACTACATATTTTCTTATGGGCATGCCCATAAGAAAAACCTCGTAAGAAATACCCGTCTCAGGTTAAGAAAAGGATTCTTTTCTACAAAAAAAAAGTCAGTCAGTCTTGGGCCACTTGGACATGGACTTGGACATTGTTGACATGAGCTCTACTGTCCCTTGGGAAAATTTTTTCAAATTTTGAAAAATTACCAAAAAATCAAAAACTATCTTTCAATTTTAAAAAATCACTACAAGATCTGCAGTTGAATAAAAGGGCTTTACAAGGTAACAACTTGTACTGTCGACCCGTTTTCTTATTTTGAATAAACTGAATTTCATTAGTTTAAAGACTGTTTAATTTTATCCCTAATTTGGTTGAATACACCCCTATATACGAGTAAATCTGTTTTACCCAATTTTTAGAAAAATAAACCTAAAATAATACTACTTTACTAAACTCAATTAGAAAAATTTTGAGTTACTTTTATAAAAGGGTAAAGTTGAACTAAAAATATAGGGATAAATTCAACTAAAATGGGGATGAGAATAAATCAAAGCTTTGTTTAATTCGATAAAAGTGTACAAATTTTCTGTTTTAAAAAGTAAAGTGTCAAGATTGGGAAAATTCCACTCATGACCACTCAGTAAATTGACCACTCAGTGACCTTTATATCAGTATAAAAGTGTTGTTTTAATTTTAAATTTCGATTCAATTTAATAGTAATTTGTGCTTTCTCATTATAATCCTTTATAAAGGTGTATTTCTATGTGAATTCTAGGCTATTTTTTCCCAGTCGACAGTTGTACATGATCCATTGTAAGTGTTTAAAAATAATTTTTGTTAAAAAAAAAAAGAAAATCTGACTAGATTGGCACCTGTAGAGTTTCCTATTGAAGATTAAGTGTCGACTTTTTTCTCTTGTCCTGTGAGACCTTAAATGGGCTTTAAATAAGCTCTAAATAGTTGCATAATACAGTACAGTGGGTCTACAGATACTCAACACAAAATACTAGAACTATAGAATTAGATGGGGATTTAACGTGGAGAAAGTTAAAATTGAGTTTAAAGGGTGAAAATTCTAAAAGAAAAAAAAGGCTAAAGACCCATATGGGAAAAGAATTCAGGATTTTGATAAGTGAAAGTGACTTTCTCCAAATTTAAAATTCTCCTACTATAACCATATTTAAAACTACAATTTAGACAAGATTTTTATCGAAAATGACAAAAATTTACACTTTTTACCCAAGAAAATTTACAAAATTTTAAAATAATTGCATCATAAAAAGGTATACTATCAAAATATACAAGAAATTTTGATCAGAGTTGGCTAAAATTGCTCAAAATGGCTTAAACTATGATATACTAAAATCAGATATTCAGTATAAATAGCCGTATTTTGTAAATAATTTTGATTTTTGGCAGTTTTTGAAATAAATAATTTGAAATTGAGCAATAAAAATGAATATAATCCTATATTTATATTTGGAAATTTTAATTTTTGACATTTTGGTAGTAAATGGGGGATTTTATATTTTGAACAAATTTGACCAATTTTGATCATCCATATTTTAGCTGGCTGTGCCAACTTTGCTCACAAATATTAAGAGTCAAATTTTTCAAAATTTTTCTAGATCCTTGTTAATTTCTAGATGAATTTTTGCAAAAATTTCATAGTTTTTAGAGATAATTTTGTTTATTTATTGTAGCGTATTTACTCCCTAAATAATACAGTATACAGATACATGTTATCTATAATATGTGATTAAAATAGTGGAAAATCTTGGGATCATAATTTGCATAAAATTTAATATAAATGTAGATACTCATAGTAGTAGTAGGATATTTTGGCCCAAATTTTCCGGCCAAAATTAAATTGAATTCAATGAGCATAAGAGATAGGGTTAAAAGTGTTAAATTGGCCTTCTAAATTTCTGGTTTATGGTCTATATGACTCAATTAACATTTATGAATTTTGTATTTCAATTGTATACTATATATACAGTATACATATAGTACGATCAAACTTCTCTATAAAATACCTTGTAACTGTAAAACTGTCAAGTATCTTGGAAAAAAAATTTACTTGTCACTTTTGATTTCTACAACTTTCACTCGAGGTAGTGTAACTTTATAGAGTTAATTTTGTATGTTTTTTTGATAATTTTGAGAAATTTATAAAGAATCGTAGCTGTACTATATATATGTATGAGAGGCTAGGAACTTGGCTTAAATAAACATTTCAGGCTCAAAATATTTGGAAATTATTTATGGTCCCCTTATGAGTCACAGAGAGTTGAGAAATAAAGAAAAAAAAACTGAAATGAAGAATACCCTGAATATTTTATGGACTTTTCATTTCTTAAAGAAATAGATCTACATATTGTAATACATAGATACTATATAGTATCTTATTATACTTACTGTAAGATACCTCAAATAAAATAAAACACAAAGACAAATACAAAGAGATATATGTATTATATTATCAAGAGTTATTTAAATTTTACAAAAAATTAGAAAATATAGTCAAATTGTCAAATGTCAAAAAATGCAAAATTTAAAAAAAATCAAATTATCACTTACTTACAAGGTCAATTTTATTCCAAAATTGAATTTTTAAGCTATTCAAAATCAGCTAAAGATCAAAAATTTCCGAAATTTTGGGCACTATATGACTACGAAAGTATCTCTTGGGTTTTTTTCAAATTTTCAAATGATGTATCTTTTCCTATTAGATTTTGACCTAATTAAGATATTTTGTAAATCCTTTACAGGCACTCATCACAAATGACCTTAGAGGTCAAATTAAATCATCATTTAATAATCTAGAAATACTTTTATCGTATCGTAATTGCAAGTCACACGAGATAAATTTGTCTGGTTTTTTACTAAAAAAACTAATAAAAATAAGAAAAATTTGATTTTTTGAGATTTGTAGGTATTGACCGGATCCCATTTTGTGCATAATTCATAGTAGTTGTGTGTGTGTGTGCTTATTTATTTAAAAGTTCTCTTTATTTCCTCAGAGAAAGTCGTCTATTCAGATACACACAAGACCTAAAAACTGAAAGGTCTTCATTCTTTACAAAATTTCTGCAATTTCTTATGGAAGATTTAAAAGACAGGAAGTCTTATAAGTAATGTATCTATATATAAGGTACTTTGTACTTATACTGTAGAAATTACAAAATGCTTTATCTCTCATTTTATTCTACTCAAAGAATCATAATGGACAAAATGGTTCATAAAAAAACACCCCACTTTACTCATTCATTTACAACTAACTATACAGATACTATAATGGATAATATATAGATACTTTTTGATGAAAATAAAACTCGAAAGCTCTCTTAAAATACCATTTTTGACTCTTTATAACCATTTTAAAGCGCAATTAAATGCTTTTATAAAGTACAGAGTATACATAGGGGTGAATTAAAAATAGTTTTGAAGTTTTTTTTTTGAAATTTGGACAGCATTCAATCTTCAAAGGACCCTACCGGGTTTGGGCTTTTCTTAAATATCTCTAATCTACACCCATTTATATAATCTATATTTCATTTTAACTCCAAAATATACTATGTATCTTTGCTCTTTGGCTATTTCATTCAATACTATATTAGCATTTTTGAAAAAATTAGAAATTTCTTTATAAAGATACCTTGAAATTTTCAATAATTTGATTGATTTAGAAAATTTTTATACCACCAAAAGTAGCTGGGTACTTTGTAAAGATTTCCAGCTGTAGCATCTACAGCCCTACTTAATTTATTATTTTTAGTAAAAATTTATGCATTTTTTACCAAAAATACTTGCTTTATAGAGAAGTTTGACTTTATAAAAGTATGATGATTTGAAAGGCAAGATTTCAAATTCATATTTTTTTAATAAAAATGTAACCTTTGAATTTGTAAATATTTTTATTGTAGGTATTCTATATTTCAAATGTAAAAAATATATGAATATCCTGCCTGGATAAAGTACCGGTCGATCAACTGGGACCAAATCAATTTATTTTTGTCAAAATATTTTGTTTTTTTTGTCGGTTTTTGATGAAAAAATTTACCTTAACTTATAACCACCCTGTATATTCTGTAGCCTATAGGTAATAGTACCCATAAAAATATTATAGAAATTTTTCATTTTGTAACTTTTTTGTATAAAATCGACTGACATTTCCCCACAAATTTCCATCTGACAGTTTGAAAAAGACACTTTTTTTGACTTAAAATTTAATTTTATACCTATTTTGGTAGAATTTACCCTTTAAAATTTAATATAACTTTACCCCTGTAATATTATCAATAAAATATTTTAGCTTACAATTAGTTTAGATTCATTAGTGTTAGGTGGGGATTTAAAAAAAATTGGTTTTGTTTCCTACAGAGAATAAAATTAGACCAAAAATATATAGTGGTAAATTCAAGCAAAATACGGATCAGATTAAATTGAAGCCTTTTTTCAAATTTTCTATGAAAGAATGACAATTTCTGCCAGATTTTTTGGTAAAAAATAGTATGGTTTTTGTCATACAAATATTTATAACATTTTTTCAGAATTTTTGAAAAAAGTCTCCTATATAATTGACTCATGTTTAATTCAGCTCTATTTTGGATGAATTTACCCTCATTTTTTGGTCTAATTTTACCTCTGTAGGAAATTAACCCAATTTTTTTTAGTTTAGTACAAGTTAGGTTAGGTTTGGATTTAAAAAAATTAAGAGTTAAATTTATAGTGTATCACTGTCAGTGATAAATAACCAAAAATATAGGGATAAATTAAGCCAAAATAGGGACTAGATTAAAACAGCAAGAATATGATTTTAATAAGAATTTTGAATTATTTTTAAATTTATGAGTGCTTAAAGACAATTGAAATCTTTGAAACATACAAAAAATTGTGGCAGTATAGCTCGATTTCAAGCTAAAAAAATCTCCTTTGATGTACTTCATACGAGGGTAGAAAGATCAAAGTTTTCATTAATTCTGATTAAATCATCCTTAAGATCTTGAGGTTAATATTGTATTACAGAATAGAACAATAAACTCGAAAAATTTCGAAAACTAAAGACCTTACTTAAGCTTGTATCCTACCCATAGTTCCAAAATCATAAATGTCAAAGTTCAAATTCAGTCATTATTTCTGAACCAAGTACATTTTTGCCAAATTCTGAAAAAATTACCCTAATTTATATCCATATAAGTGAATAGCATTTCATTTGATCTTTTATGTCAGTATCTATCCTCATTGTCCAAAAATTATTGTGTAAAAATGTTGATTTTGATGGGAACTTTAGGTACATTTTATATAATGAGATCGAGTACCTAGTTTTGGTCCGAAAGGACGGTTAAAGGTTTCCTATGAGTCCTGGCCATTGCGCGGAATACCAAATCCGCTATTATGAGATTGAAGCCCCTAAAAATGTCAAATTATCTGCCTGAATTTTTTTGTTAATTTCCCCTGCGAACACCTCCAAAATTGGCGCCAAAGTTTGAAAATCATAAACTTTAAACCATCGTAATTTTGCCAATTTTCAACCGATTTTCAAAATCTTTGAAGTTTTGACACACCCTCACCATGCATGGAAAACAATCTCAGATTTTGAATTTTTGAATTTGGCGCCATTTCAATTTTCGGTTCACAAATAGGTTAGGTCAATTTGAGCAAATTCTGGGTCAACATTTAAATGGCGCCAAATTCAAAAATTCAATATCTGAGATTGTTCTCCATGGTGAGAGTGTGTCAAAACTTCAAAAATTTTGAAAATCGGTTGAAAATTGGCAAAATTACGATGGTTTAAAGTTTATGATTTTCAAACTTTGGAGGTGTTTGCATGGGAAATTAACAAAAAAATTCAGGCAGATAATTTGACATTTTTAGGGGCTTCAATCTCATAATAGCGG